>JAOWBL010069332.1:0-20467 GCA_028564865.1 Zenarchopterus dispar
CAAACTTAGCCACCATGTTGCATATCTATCTATCTATCTATCTATCTATCTATCTATCTATCTATCTATCTATCTATACATGCATGCATACATACATACATAGATATACATATATATATATATAAATACAAAATCATCCCAAGACCTGTATCTTTTTTACTAGCACTGTTGCAATTGAGATTCATAATAACATCAGTTTTTTGCTCACTTGAGCATGACCAAATCTTTCTGAGTTGAAGCATGTTGAGAGCATCTCTGATGCCCTTGTCTTGACTCTGCTGTTTTCATGTTTGCCTCAAGGAATCCTGAGAGATGGGGTGAGTTAGGACGGGTCAGAGAGGTTTTCTTTTCTTTTTTCTTTTTTTTTTTGAAGAGCTGGCACACACATCTGCGCCTGTGCCCACATGCCCCTCCAACCTGCCTCTGTGACTGTCTGCTGCTTTGAGCACTTTCTTCAAGAGGATGCACTATTTGCAGTCTGCACAAATGAAAAATCTCATTGTATTAAACTACTGGAAACCTCAGTGACGGAGCCTGATTTTTTTTTTTTAAATCGTGGATGTTTAAAATCATCAAAATGTTAACATTTCTTGAGTCTCAGTTTTCTAAAGTGTGATCTAACATCACTTAAATAACCTGTCTGTATCTGAGTATTTCTGCCTTAAAGCAGCGCGGTCCAAGAACCACAGAGCTGGACAGCAAGGGTTATGAAGAAGTAATGAAGTTGGGTTGGAGGTTGTGTCAGAACCAGTGATCCATACCAAAGAGTATCCTCTGGTTTTTGTCTTCTAGATTTGTGTCAGCGGCTTGATAAAACAGTGACAGAAACATTGTGTTATCTACCTAGATTTAAGCTCTGACACTACAGAGGTCAGTGACGTCTGCTTCTTCCTTTAAGTCGACAGCAGAAGTGGAGACTGAGGCAAAGCAGTACGTTTGTGTGAAAGGGAGAGTGGCCTAGCAGGATATGCTCCACTGAACACCCAGTTGCATTAGTCTTTATGTCTCTAACTCGCTGCAATACTTTCAGGAGGATGGCATTATGCCAACATTTGATTTATTCATTTTGAATGGAGGAAAAATCATGATAAAGCAATATTTGTTCTCTCGCAGAGAAGCTGTGAGGCTGTTAAGCAGCAACACTTATTTCATCTGTTTTTAAAACCTCTCCTTGCATCCAACAAGTGCAGGTTTTCATGACCCGTAATCATCTTTACCCTAACCATGTCTCTGGTAAAAGGTACCAGCAGAGCTTCTTCATGTGACAAAGGTGAAAACTTGATGTGAACACAGACCCAGGTATCTGGCGGCTATGGCTCCCTCCCCTCTGCTCACATATACATTTTATGTCATTCGCTCCTCTGCTCATTTGCATTCACTTGTACATTGACCTTGGCGTAGACAATGTTCACTCTGAGCTTTGGCGCAAAGAGATAATGAGATGGAAAAAAAGCTTGCGTGGTAGTTATTTTAATGTGAAAATGAAAAGCAAAGGTCAGATGAGCACTAAAACAAAACTCAATTTAATGAGCTCAGTGATTACTGGAACTGCGAGATTAAAAACTTACACAGTTCAATGAATGCTAACTTGGAACTCAGTTTTTGAAAATTACCCATCATTTGCTGAAAAGAAACTTAACATTAATGTAAAATAAACTGCTGGTCTTTTATTGAACACCCAAAGATGGGCTACGCTTGTGTCCTTATTCTTTCTTAAGCACAAAATAAGGCTGAAGTGTAAAACGATAACTTGCTCTGCAGATCACTGCCTTATTCAGCGAGATGTCCAGTGAGTCCAGCGATGGGGTGATGCTGTTGCTGTAACTGGACTCTGGAGTTCAGATGCTGCACATCTTCATGATGTGCACGTTTTAAATGCTGCCCTACGTAGGACCAGCAGGTTTTCCCGTTCAGATGATGTTGCCTCACTTCTGGCTCCGTTTATATCACTTTCATTCAGATTTTTATATTAACTCCAGGCTCGATTCTGAGGGAGGTCACACTAAATACCCTCTTTTACTTTGAGTCATTTTTTTGAGCTGGCGGTTGGCTTACTGGGCCGAATCATGAGCCTTTTGGTCGTACACACACCATACAGTGTTGAAGTAACTTTGGTTACACAATTAACTACTTAAAAGAGTTAAAATAACCCTCAAAAGAGTGGACACATATACACACTTTTCTGGTGTTAATTTAACTCCGATTACACTTAAGCACAACAGAATATTTTTTAAATATTTTGTATACTTTTCCTTTTATTATTTTAATTTCTGTGTTTTCCTACTTGCACATTTTTGCCCAAATTGAACCTCAGAAATCAGTCCTGTTATTATAAATGAAATGTGACGTGATGTTACCTACAATATGTTACTGATCCGTGTTGCTACATGCTTTTATTTTATAATAATTACAGTGTTCGAGCAGGTAAACAGTGTTACGTATCTGATGTTCGTAGGAGTGCTGGAGTACTCACAGCAGACATGGCCGTGATAAGATGCTGTACATCCAAGCTGCTTGAGCTCATTCTTGTTGAGTGATGAGTAACATCCATCATGTAGAGTGCCAGTGCCACATCATTATGTTTCTCTAAGCATCTTTATGTCATAAATGGGATGGATTGATACGCTAACCGTTCATGTATCAGGAAGAATGAGAGGGGAAAAAATGACGCGATGAACAACAAAAGGGAAAACTTCCCCTCCTGTGACCCGACGAGCTCTGCAGCTCTCTGCATTATAGTCGACAGTAAACAGCCATAGAAAGTAAAAATTGAAAATACATTTGTAATTGTCTCTCCCTTTGATTTTGCTGAAAGCCTTTATGCTTTGGAGTGTGCGAAAGAGCCTCGATACCACTGAAGAGCCACTGAAAGTGTTTTCTATTTTTAACGAACAAAGGAAAGGTATTCAGGTGGAACAATCTTCATTATAAGAGGAGGGCATTACTGACCATTGTAGAGAAGAATAATAATTGAAGTCCTGGTGATTTGGAAATTTCATTTCCAGCAACAAACAGAGCAGAAAATAAACTTTGATCACACCTTTTTGCATAGCTTTTAAGTAACCAAAACAGAACAATTTCCCAGCTGCTCTCAGTGTTTTCTAATGGTTCACAAAAGATGGCGTTTCCCAGCATCTGTGAACATTGTGGCTTCTGAGAGGACCGTGCATGTCAGGGAAGCACAGTCCGCTCCCCAGAGATGGTTTCTCAGCCAAGAGTGGGGACAGCCGTATTGATCATGTCCACTTCTTATATCCATTAACAGACCTGTATCAAGACAGCCAAGAAGACTGGGGTTATCTGATTTCCCTTTTTTATAAGCATGACAGAAAAGCAGCTACCAAACCTTGCAAGTATATGCTCTTTGTGTTGGCGTATTGCCTTTAAACACTCACACAGTCACATAATACTTTTACTTTCTTTTATCCTACGGTTTAAGTGCCTGTGAGGTAATATTGTTGTTTTTTTTATGGCTGATTGCAGAGTAAAGCAGGGAGTGACCCCGTATTACTGCAGCCTGGCGTCTTAATTACACTGCTAGGTCGGATTATTACTTTATAACGACTTTACTTTCCCTTTGCTCTCTTTCAAGTTATATTTCTTTAACAAGGCACTTCTCACAGCTTGGAATATTTCCCTTGAGAGCTATCAAGAAAAAAAAACTCACTCACTGAATGATTATGACTTTTTTTTTTCTTTTTTGATCTGGCTATTACTTGGCGCGGGCAGCACGGTGGCGTTGTGGTTAGCGGCGTTGGCTCAGAGCAAGAAGGTTTGACTCCCGGGCCAGGAGGGGTCTTTCTGTGTGGGGTTTGCATGTTCTCCCCTCCAGGCACTCCAGGTTCCTCTCATGGCCCAAAAACAAGTATGTAACTACAAAATTGTCCATAGGAGTGTATGGCTGTAAATGTATGTGGCCCCATGATGCACGGCTGACCCGTCCAGGGTGTATCCAGGATTCTGTGGGTATAGAAAATGGATGGATGATTTGAAGCTGCTTATCGCTCTCTCTTTTTTTAGGAAACTGTTTTTTCTTTTTTTTTTTTTTACTATTTCTGACTACTTTCCTCTCACAAAAAATTAAAAAATAAATCTAAATTAAATTAAATAAGTAATTGTGACCACAAATTGTATTTTCCAATTTGCAGTCAGGTATAAAAGTATTCAAACAATGACAGATTTTTTTTTTTTTTTAAAGTTACAAAAATAAGTTTATAAGAGAGACAGCAAAAACCTTAAATTTAGCCAAATCAACAAGCAAAAGAAAACACTGGTCAGTCGCATCATTTTGTCCAAATAGTTTAGAGCCTTGAAAGTGGAAGTAATTTCCTTACAATGGTTGCAAAATACAATATGGTGAATGTTACCGTTTGTGAAAACTCTTAAATTAAAGCTGAAAGTCTGCTCATTAATCACATTTGAATTGGTTTATTTTAAAGTACTTGTGGTGGCGTATACAGGCAAAATCATGAAGGCTGTCATTGTCCAAATACTCCATGACCTATACGTAACGCATTGTTTACTCGGTAGAGTTAAAACACAACAAATGACTCGGTTCGTGAAGGAAAAAGATCATTTTTATGGAAAATGATGAACATTTTCACAATGGAGACGTAAATGATCCAAAAGGCCAGATTTAACTTGTGATGGACAAGTAGAAAGTGAGATGTAAGTGGCCATTTCTACAGGTGAACTACTGACAATGTTCCAACAAGCTAATGAAGCTGATATCAATAATGACACAATAAATAGATAAATAAATATATCAGACAAAATAAGAAAAAGTGATAAATACATTTTAAAAAGAAAATCAGTGGTAAATAATGGAGAAATCAGCACAAGAGTAAAATTGTAGTGAATCACATTGCTGTTTAATATTTGATTGGAATAACTGAATTTTTATAAATGCTAAAGACTCTCTGGACCTCTTTTTCTTTTCTTAAACATGTTTCACCCTCCATCCAAACCATTTCCTCAGTTCAAGTTCAAGCAGACTGGCGTGGCATTTCGAGCTTATAAACTGTAGTCATTTGCAAATCATTGACCCTCCCTCCACTTCTGTGGGTCGTCAGAATATTTTCCGTTTGTGCGTGTTTAGTTGTTTACTTGTTTATTGGGTCCTTGTTTAGCTGTTTACCTGGTTCCGTCACAGGAATATTGATATTAATGGCTTTTTTTGCTCAAAACTCCAGACTAGTCTCTTTAAACTGAGGAAACCTTCAAGACAGAAGGTGAAACATCTTTAAGAACGGGAAAACAATAACTGAGAGTACAACAGCATAAATATTCAAGAGTATTTCTTTTAAAGGTAGGGTAGGTGATTTCTGGATGGCAACACATATGCTAATTTTTTATTAAAATAAAACATAGACACAAGCTCCTCTCTCTCTCTCTCTCTCCCAGCAATGCTCCCCAAGAAAATGTCCTCCATCACATGGCTGCAGCCATTTTTTTTATAGCTTGAGGGTGCAAGCTCCCCCCACTCTGTTTGTTACCAGTTTACAGAGCCGTGCATGAGGACCAGGCTCTTTTTTTTTTTTTATGTATTAAAAAGACGGGCATAGAGCCAATGGCGAGGCGATATTTACTGAATCTAACAAAAATTCTCTTAGCCTACTTTTCGGGACAAAGCAGGGTTTGTGCCAGGACCAACCATTACAAAATGAATAATTTATGATGTGTTACAATGTAATGCCACAGGGCCCAAATAAAGCATAAATATGTCACAAGCTGAGTGAATTAGGCTCGGTGGGGAAGAACATAAACAGTGAACATCAGCAGATCTGGGGGTCTTTTAACGTGAGCCCTTTTAATCTGCGGGGGTTATGGTTATAGCGCCGCACACGCTGATGGGTACTGAGCAGCTGAGCCGTATAAGTCTCGCTATTTTACGCTCGCCCTGGTGAGGAGTACAAGACAGCTGTTATCTTTGAAACAGTTATAATGTCTTGTCTAAATGGAGATCAGTCCTCAACGTTGCCATTAACAAAATATCACCATCTGTGTATCCACCATGTCACAGGAGCCAGTACTGGTCTCCTCAGAAGCTCATTACAGCTTAATTTTACAAGATATCTGCAGTGATGGATAATCACAGTGGGATAAATCTATCATATCTGCTTTCTTCACTTGACAATATGACAACACCCTTTTTAAATAGAGAAGTGCTGCATCAAAATATATTTGTACCAATTATTCACACGAGCATTCATCAAAGACTGCAAGAGGTGCCATGTTGCTGCGTAGGTCCATTGTGCATGTCTGCTCGAGATGGCGTGCTGTGACGACTCCCACTCATCCTTTTGTGTCCAAGTGAGAAGAAACACGAGAACCACAGAGATAATTCAGAGACATTTACAACACTTCACTTGGATTACAATATTTAGATAAAAGAAACAATTAAACTGTCATACGCAAACCTGTTATAAACGGCAGACTATTTCTGTGTAGAGGCTTTGCTTAGTTTACACGACAAAGTTTCAGCCAGATGCACCTAAAGACGTTGAGGGAAATGTGACTGAAGATATTTGGACCCGTAAGAAGGAAAGCTGCTACGTACGTCACCCTAGCTGTCACTTTATCTGCAGCGTTTCCAGCATTGTGATCTCCAGTGACTCATTCTGCTTTCATGTAAATAAACCATCAGGTTTCTATTTTAAAGTGCCAAGTAAAAGTTTGGTTAAATGTTCTTTCACTGTGAATAGTTAAATAATTAAGTGATCATGTTATTTAAAAAAAACAAAACATCAAGTTGTAAAAAAAGATGCTTCTTTCTTATCTGCAATTTTTAAAAGAAATCCTTTTTTTTAGCCATGGAAAAAATGCCATTACTTTTTGCTTTGCTGTTATCAGCAAATTCTCATCACTAGTTATATTAAAAAAGAAGTTTGTCACGCCCAGAAAAAGGTCGAGGACTCGAGAGCAGGAAATTCCTGTTTCAATAATTTATTTCCAAAAAAAAGGTGATCCCAAAGGATGAGAAAAACTACTAAGAAACAAAATTAAACTTGAACAAAAAAACAATCCCGCAGGATGAAACATAAGAATCTTACAAAAATAATTAAACAAAGAACAGACTATGGCTACGAGGAGGCGTCTGTGAACGACGAACAAAGAGACTTCGGCACAAGACAAGGGGAGACGCAGACTATAAATACACCTGGAGGGAAATGGGGAACAGGTGGACACAATTAGGAATCAGAGGAGACAGACGCCCGACACATGAGGGAGGGCAGGTGACCTGAAACGAGAGGAGAGTTAGGATTTCAAAATAAAACAGGAAATGCACGCTAGACAAAGAACCCCAGACCAGACAACTTCACCACTGTGCAAAGTTACATAATTCTTTTTATAAATACAGAGAAATGTGACTTTTAATTGAGTTTCTTTAATACTTTTCAATGTTGAAAGCTGTAAATTCTTTTTTTTTTTATTTAATTTGCTGTACCATCAGTAGCATCAAGGTTTCACCACTAAAAACCAACTAGACAGACAGTGGAGCCTGGAGTCTATTAACCCTTTGTGTAACAGAGGAATTAAGGCTTGAGTTTTGCACCAGACGACTTTTATGTTGCTTCGGTGTTCCTGTCTGTGGCAGGGTGTGTTCCCATCCTGGCCCAGACCAACTCATGACGGATGTTCTTAAAGTAAATTATTGATGTAATCCACAGTCGTGGAACCGAAGCTGAAAGATGCAGCTGCAAACTGAACATGCAGGAAATACTGTGAATATAAACACCTGAGAATAAAACCACCAGCAGAGCCGTTTTATGCCAATGTGGTGTGTCCTGATAAGAGCTCTTAGACTTTGCTGTCTCATATGATACAACCAGGGTTAAGTTACATGTAATCTAGATTACAAGATTGCAAAGAAGTAACTGTAATTAGTTCAGATTACATGAGAAAAAAATGTATAATTCCACTGTTGTCACATTGTGGTGGATGTTAGGATTCATGTGGCTCAAGTTTGAGAAGTTTTCAAGAGCTTGTTTTATACGTTGTGGACGTTGCTGAAGAGCCAGATGAAAATCTTCATCTATTTCTGCCTCCCGTCCAGAGATCCACTTCACACACATTGAATTTAATGGCATTGTGAAAGATATGAAACGTGGACCGGAACATAAAATCTACCGCGCTGCAATCGCTAAATGTATGACATTGTGTAGGAAGGCTCACTTCACCACCAGCTGCTGTAGCCGTGGAAAACATAAGTGGGATGAAACTCAACGATCCATGTGTGGACAGGACTAAGAGTGGCATCTTTTATTGAAGCGTAATTAGGCGAGGTTTGTGGCCGTGTGGAAATTGTCAGGATGTTTTCTCATAAATTTGCAATCTCTTCTGCAAGGGGAAAAGAACTGCATCTTGTTCACTGCTTAGAAGGAGGTATACGAGAAGAGACCCCTAGCACATTTTTACTGTGATGTCATTGACGCCGTCGTCACAGGAGAGGGTTGCCAAGCTGTTAAAGAGTTGATATGTAAAAATAAAAATCAAAAATAAAATCAAAAATGCAGCAGCAACTGTTCTGTCTGTGGTGGCTGGCAGAAGCTGAAGAGGAAGCGTTGGTGTCTGACGGTACCTGCCTGCTTCCAGGTGATGATGCCGAGTCCAGTGACAGCAGCGTGGTCCGATGAGGGTTTCGACCTGAAAACGTCAGTGTCAGAGGTGGTGTCGATCAGCAAGTCCAGACGTATCTAGAAGGGAACAGAACATAACCCAGTAAAGTTTTATGTTTCACTGTAACCTAACGCAGCTCTCTGTATGATGTTCATCAGTGTTTTGTATTAGCTGTAATTTGTGCACGTAGGTTTGTCATCTTGGTAGCTCGAAGCTGTTTGACAGATCTCAAATAAAGCACCCTTGTGGGACAGGTTTTATTTAATCTTAGTGGTATTTTGGCTGAATTGTGTTAACTCAAGGCCTCAGGAATCTCTCAACTTGTGAATAAGGGCCCAGTATGACTCTTTCAAATGGCCATTTGTTTTGTGTTCGCAAGGACATTTAAGTACAGCACAAGAACCAGAGAAATTAATACACAACCTGGGGGAATGATGCAGAGTTTGTTCAAGCCGACGCAGCAAAATCTGAGTCAACAGAGAGCAGCTACCATAAGGGTTGAGAGAAACTGTCTCTGATTTTAATGAAACCATATATTTTAGACACTTTAAAGTTTCCCTCCTGAGTTGGAAGACTCATCATAGTATTTTTATATTTGCAGAAAAACACTACAGCGTCTGCACACAATCAGTGTCTACTGGCTGACTGAAGCGACATTGGTTTTGCTGAGCAATGCTTCTCCGGTTTCGCTGCCCACACTGCTGAAAATTTCTCACTCATTTCTAAAATGTCAAGTCTTTCTGGGCGCGAGGCAAGTTTCTCATTTAATTCTGTCTTGAAGGGCTAATCAAAGCGAACATTTATGCTTCACACAAATGTGCTGACACACGCAGCAAATACATTAAACTAGAAAACTTTCATCCTAAAGGTGTCTTTTATTTATTTCATTAATTTTCTCATCAACCCCTGCACCACATGGGCGTTAATTAAGTAATTTGTTTTTTGTTTTATTTCACTTAAATGACACCCACTAAGAGCTGGCAGTACCATCTTGTGTATGACTGATCCTTTGAAGCCTCTGGCAGCAAAGCAGAGACAATAAATTATAAAGAAATATTTAACCATAAAAGTCTACAATGCTCCAAACAGTCCACCTGGAAAGACAGATAATGGTGTGTTTTCTTATTTATTTAGTAAGTGCTATATATATATACAGTATATGTGAAACAGCAAGAAGATTTCTGCTCATGTGTAACCCCTCATGGTTCCCACAGACCACCTTATCTTCTCTGTGTAAGATGACACATATCAGATGGACCAACCGCAGCCACCTCATTTCATGGTGGCTTTAAGCTTGAGAGGAAACGTTGCACCGAACGGCTCACTTTGCAATAAAAATTGCTTCTCTTTCCACTTAATAAATGGGATTTCTGGCCATAAACAAATGGACTAAAATTCATCTGAATTGAGTATAATGTCTTTGCAAAACAATGGAGTATTAATTTGTGCATCATATGGACCAAAATTGATGAAAATCTTTATGATCACCCAAGTCAGGAATTCTGACGTTAAAGAAATTGTGTTGTTATCCAGGAAGCTAGAAAAACGCGCTAGCTAACAATCTAACCCACTTTATGACTTGCTTCAGTCGAATTAACAACATCAACGACATTTCAATACATTCAAAAATGCATGGGACAGTTCTTTTGAGCTATAAGGTTATTTCAGTGCTTTCACTTTGAGAACCTGGAAGGAGGTCAGATGGAGATCCAGGTTACTCAGGATGAGGACCATAGTTATTGTTTACTTTACCACTTTGTCTAAAAGGGATCATGCTACATGGACCTAACCTGATGCAAAAGTGACTCTAAAAGTCCACAATATGGTATTTATTCAAATTACTATGAACTTTGTGAAGTTTGTTTAGATGGCTAAAATTTATTCCTTGTGGTCCTCAGTTTAGAACAGCTGTACCCTCATTCATGCATGCCAAATACTTCTAGTTTGAACCAGCAAAGTATGTCCAGATCAGTGGGGAAGCCTACGTTGTAATTTCCACGTTAATCTAAATTTGACCTCCCCAGACATGTTTCTACATATCAGGAACTGGAACAAATTTAACTGGTCTCCTTCACTTCCTGCTGTTTTCTTCCATGATTATCCATTTTCTGTTTCTTCTTTGTCATTTTTGAGCTGAATAGAAAGACAGATCACTAAAATCTCAGTTAAAAATTACTTTTGCTCAACAATTATCAGGTCCGGCTCACATAAGACATGCTTTCTTTACTCCATACCTGTGAGCTACAGATAATAGGTAAGTAAAAGCTCGGGGCTGCTGGCTACAGCACTGAAGAAAAGGTGGAGGTGTAAACGCAAAGCGACACAGACTACAACAAACGGCATAAAAAGCAACAACGATATAGATCCCGTCTGTGCGTAGCGACTACTCCGAATCATAAACAAGTTTCACAGCATTCTTTGCTGCCATCAACAACGTTGTCCAGTGACTTTGAATCAGATGATATTAAGAGTTATCAAACTTAATCGTGGGTCCGTAGTCTTTCTGTGGAACATTAAACTTTTTACACGTCAGCACACTGATTTTGATGAAACACACAACTTTAAATACTTCACACAACTTAAGAAACTTTATACAAAGTATGTTTTTTTAACAACTCCCAGCGTGCATAATTGGTCATATTTTGGTTGAAATGATCGACCATGTGCAAAATCCTTAAAGGAAGCGATACAATTGTGTCATCTCGCCGGGGTGCAGCCTGCAGTGAAGTTTTCATTCTTCTATAAAGAAATTCCTCTATAAATATATATTACAGACAAAGCTTTAAAGAAAAAAAAAAGAAAAAACTGCCACCATATATTTAAGTTTCATGTGATTTTTCCATTTAAAATTGTAAAAAGGATTTATGCTGCTTTGAAAGGAAGTAAAGCTTAAATGATTTGCATTTGTGTCGACTGTTGATATCACCATCAAACATCTGCAAACTCAGTTACACTTGCTTTTTACTTGGATAAGAAGACGGCAATAAAATAAACTGACCAGGGAAAATTATTCAGAATAAAACATAACGATAAAAGCCAAAACCAAAATTTTTTTAAAAAAGAGGGAAAATTGAATTTGTGGCACACAAGCTTTACCTCTTTATTGGTTTGGATACAAGCCACGGTTCACGTTTGATTTGTGCTACTAAAGCTGTACTTTTTCATGCAGTTTGATGAACATTTTTTGATGTTTTTGTTATCTAGCTAACCTCGGAGAGATAAGCTGAAGACAAATGAAGATTGGAATATTTAGATTTGAGAGAGATTTACTTACTATGATCTGAACTTATACATTCTTCCCATAACATGTTAGCAGTAGTGTTTCCTCTCACAAATAATAAATTTAATCAATCCTCAAGACAAGAATGAGAAAAACTAAAGATTCGATGTGGTGTCGAGACGACAGACGCTGAGTGAATTGTTGTTTTGTTGTTGTTTTTTCCTCGGTGTCTCTTGGCTGTGTAGCTCTTCATCGGATGAACATAAAGCTGACATGTTTGTTTGGCTTGCTGCTCACCGCCGTTAACGGCTAACGGATAAATGTCACTGCCCCGTTTGGGACATTATATAACTCACACCCAAACAAAGCTTCCTCTAACAAGACAGTTTAAAAGACGTGCCACTGAGAGGTCACCAGCGCAGCACTTTTAGCAAAACATTCCCTCATTTTCTCATGCATGTTATCTATAAATGTGTTGAATGTTAAATACATATGTTCGATATATCATTTTGACACCATGCTCTTGTGCCCCAAAGCTGTAAGTGAGTGAGTCATAATCATGAATTGGAAATATGGCCTGCAGCAGCTTCACTGAAGATGTGAAGTTGAGCAATGAGAGAGCGAATGTGTCAGCTGGAATGATTACATCTAAATGTGTTTTACGTGGTCGCACCATCAGACCCGGTGTAAAAAAGAAAAAAAAAAAAGAAACATTGCCCTCCAGAAAGATCTTCCACACCACTGTTAACGTCTTCAGTCCAAGTTTTTATCTTTTTCTAATATGTGTTTTTTTTTTTTAATGTGTTGGAATGAAGAAGCAGGTCATCAGTGTCTTTTGATTTCATTAAATTAAATTTTATCAAGATTTACTGACCATGTTCATTTTGACACCCCGGTTCCTCAGTCCAGGTTTTTGAGAGCCACTCTCCTGCATGTTTAGATGTTTCCCAACTCTAAATGGACTAATGGATCACCAAGAACTTGTCATCGGGGATTGCACAAGTCTGCTAATAACACATTCATCTGAATCAGCAGGGAAACATCTAAAACATGAGAACACAGGCACTTGCTCTTAAGGACGTGGATTGAGGAAAACAGTTTTCGACCAACCCATCACCAACCTAACCATCCTGCCAATTTTTTTTTTTTTTCTGAACTCTTAGAGCTCAGTGGGAAGAGAAAACACTCACATATGGGTGTGAGAATGAACACATTTGAGCAGAGCTGGTGTACCATCGCTGATGTGGGTTTCGCTGCGTGTATGTGCGAGCGTGTTCTCTCAGCGATTCCCTGCCCAGATAATGACGGTGTTTTCATGCTTTTCTGGCCTTTAAACAGCACTGGCCGCTTTGATATTACGAAACTAAGATGCAAATGCTGCACATGGTAATACCCCGTTATTAGTTTATTAACACATTTTGAAGTAAAGACAAATAATGAAATTATGAGAGCATCGGGAAACTGAAAAGCTGTGATTCGGTGAGAACGAAGGCTGCAGAGGGAGGGAGAAAAACTCGATTAAGACATTTTCTCTGGAGATGCCTCGTGGGCAGTGACAGCAAGAGGCTCTTTGTGTGTTTTTGTGAGACATTAGGGGTAGTAATTGAGTTGGGCCGAACAAGGCCAACGACCAGAACAAAAAGGTCAGTGGCTGGAGCTTATTGGGTTGGCGGTTGGAAATGCTACTAAACCCTGGAGGCCTTGACCATTTGCAGCAAATCATTTCCGACAGATAAACCGATCAGTCGCTGTTTGTGGATGTGTAACATTTACTTAGGAGCTACAAGATTTTAAGTTCAAGCATCGGTGCATTATAAGTTAAAAAAAAAAAGAAAACATAGTTTAACTTTTTGTGAAGACAGACTTGAGAATTTAACCACTTCAAAAGTCTGAGAAAAATAGGATAATCGAGAACTCAAGAAAAGTTATCTAAATGGGAAGTATTCCTTCTTTATTTGAGAGCCAACATTTGAGTGTCTGAAGTAACTCCCGACATCAAACTTTGGGATGACTAAATCTGAAAATATGTCATTTCGTAAACACTTTGCATCTGCTGGGTACTGTGACATCACAACCCCAGATCAGAGCAGAATTACCCGGCTTCACCAGTTTTATCTTCACCCACATATTGCTGCACTTTTTTGCTCACTTGAGGCTGCTAATGCCAAGTCGTAATGCCAGTTTTTAAAACTGGGCTCCACATGGAAGGAGGGGAGGAGTTGAGTCAAATGTCTGACTCAACCCCCCAAAATCCAACACCTAAAACAAAGTTATAAAAAGATGGTTAAGATGGGAACTTTTGCAGTGTATCCTTGTGCTTGCGATCTCTGTGGGGCATGGTAGACACCACCTGAACAGCCTTAAGACCCAAATCTTATTATGACTTTTGTTCTGAACTTTTAGGTAGCCAAGAGGCTCAGAAATATATCTTTGCCATTTGCAGATGATGACGTCCTATTTACTTTGGCTTGTGCTGAGCCAGCGAACAGCCAAATGTGCTGCAGTAAGGATGACACTTAGCAGCTCTATGGCCCTGTTTAGACCTGGTATTAACATCCTTCCTTAAGTGTTTAGGTCAAAAGTTAACAGGCAAAAGTAGAGGTGTGAATGCACCCAGGACACATTTGAGGATCCATTGAGGTCTGATCACTCAACCCACATTCAGAGGCTATCTGTATTGCTTTTACAGAAATGTAAAAGCAATACATCCCGGGCCACATTAAAAGGCTGCCGACATTACTGACGTCTTCTGTGTAAGCAGTAGGACATAACAGCATCATATTTAAATGTGAAAAAAACAAGATCAGCACGTGTTGTTGATGTGTCTTCTAAGTTCTTTTTTTTTTATTACTGGAGCACAGGAAAGGTGTTATTTTTGGAGGGACTGGGAGTGTCCGTGTCAGGTTTAAAAAAAACACACATTTGGTCTTTGCAAGTGAAAATCGAACCTATTTGTTTGTTTGTATATGGAAGTAAGATCTGATGTTAGTGGCAGGTGTGAAAAGACACACATAGAGTAGTCCACCTGTGATGTGATTACAAGAAATGGATGTCAATACCAGGTATAAACAGGCCCCAGGTCTGCAGGAGTGGGCTTGTATCATGTTTCTTACATTTGCCTCTCTGTCTTCTTTAACCTTCATCCAAAAGTTAATTTTTGTAACATAAAAGCAAACGCTGTGCACATGATCTGAGGTTGTAAATTTAATGAAAAGTGAATGTAATTAAGCTGTTAGAAATGCTGTTAATAGCCATCTGAAGGAGGAAAAATATAATTGCCCACAACAATGTAATTAACAGATGATGCGGCTGTATCACACTCGATATTTAATTTGTGCTGGTTTAATAGGACCCTCCAAAGCAAGGGTGTCTCATTTCATTAAATGCATGATGTCGCATCTCTTCACTGCTGTGTGTTTGTCTTCTTCACCTCCTCCTCTTACATCCTGTGTTGGATGGCAAATGAGAAATTAAAAGAGGAGCATGCTTCTCCACCAGAAAAGGCGAATTCCCTGCTCTGAGTTGGGGATAAATCATTAATATTATCTTTGAGTTTGTTTTACGACCGGGGCAGAAGAAAGCGGAGTTTTGACAGATTGTTGTACTCTATGAGTGCAGAGGAGCTTCACACATGAAAAAAAGCTATAGTTTTTGTTTTCCCACAGTAGCTGATCAGTGCTTTAAAAGGTAGAGCTTTTTCACTGAAACCAAATGCTGATGAGAGAAAACTGCGAAGCAAAACAGCAGAAGTAAAAGCTGAAACCCTCTCCATGGAAATGTGGAGTACTGCAAAGTCATCACAAAGAACAAGAAGTACCGCACTGACTCATTAAAAGAAATGATTGTTTTCCCTCTGTTTGAAGTGAGGAAACGATCATTGAGATTTGTGCCTCTGCGAGTGTTTGACTCCGGCAGTGGATGATGATTCAGAGCACTTTTCCCTTTCACACTTTGTACTTTGTAAAGGAGTCTTTATTTGTCCCAATGATATGGAAATGAGACTTAGCAAAAGATCAAGTTATGGTAATTTGACACCAGAAGCTGCTTGATGGACTCTCTTAGGCTCAAAATTTACTTATGTCCTGGCAAATAATAATGTATTTAATTTTCTTGAGAATTATTAATGCAGTTGGAGGCTGGAGGTTACTGTCTGACCCTCGAGCTTTCTCCTGGACTTAACCTTTCTCCATGGTTCCCACATAATTTATAAAACGCAGCCTTGATTTCCTCCGAGTCCTGTGCAGAGAGAAGCGATGTCAGTGGTGAAACAGAAAAACCAGCAGAGGGAGAAATGACCTTGCATGAATAATTAAGCAGACTCTGTAGTTGAGTTTGTTTTCTGACAAGCAAGGATAAGATTGACAAAGCAAAACGGACTATTTAATTCGCAAGTAGCAATTACTTATTCAGTCGATGTAATTTTCCTAAAGGCAGAGAAGATAATTGAACAAGGACACAGAACATAAGTGAACGTCTCTGGATCTTTATGTGGAAGTTTTACTCATTGAACCGAGAGTAAAAATAAAACTGAATACAGTGGCCTGTTGTGTAGACGGTCTTACGGAGGCACCTATTGATGGCTTCCTACAAAGCACACTGCTCAAAGTGTAAAAGGTCATGCCTTTCTCATTCATCAGAAATGTAACATCAGTGGCTTTCTGATCCCGCTGGAGCGATGTTAATCATGTCATTCAGACATTAGACACATACACGTGAATGTTCCTGTGGGTTTCATTCAGAAACAACCACACTGCAACCAAGAACTTCCTGTCAGTTTCTTACAACAAAGTGTCCATAATAACGGAAATAGTCTTCACAGACACTTCATGTGCACTTAATATAAAGTGGGCCGGTTGATTGTGAAGAGCATCAGGCCAGGAGTTGAACATGGGTCGGCTGGATGAAGCCTTTATAACCAGGCGAGCTACTGAACAGACCCAAAACTGATACTTTTCACATAAGTGGAATGACATTTTTGAATCTTGTTAAAGGCTTAAAATAGTCACTTATTTCAGCATAGGTCGATCACCCCAAGTCCTTACATTAGATACCATTTTGCAGCAAATGTATATTTTATAATCATTTAAACTGCTTGGTTTTGGCCTCTGAGGAAAGTTTACATTCCTCTCCATCTGATAATGGTCCAGTGGGCTGTTTTGACCTCAGAATATTCCTTTAAAAGTCCTCGTTTTTGCTTTGTCATCTTCTGAAATGTTGTATTTTACTGGCTTCATTTTCCATAATTCTGTTTATGGATATCGTGGATTTTTTTTTTTTTTCTTGGTGCACCTTGTCATTGCATATGTTTCACCTGAGAGCTAGGAAGTCTGACAGATTTTTAATTTCTATAATCTGCGTACCAACACTTGAACAGATGGCTCCTGAAACAAGTGTTTGCTGTTAAAATACGTACCAAGACACATAAAACGATTGTTTTTTTTTCCTTCCTTAAAAGCAGATGCCACATATACACAGAGAAGCCCTGTCGGTGCTTTGGCATAGCTCATTAAACTGGTGCCACTCACTCAGTGGCATCAACATTAATTTATTTACATCAATGTTTGGCCAAAGAGACAGTCCATCAAACTTCCTCCGCTCTCTCCAGGTATTTAATGAGTAAACGACTTTCCAAGAAACACTTCACTGCACCGTATGGCTATGTTCCAGGTCAGTGAAGGTGACATCCGTGGTGCACGTGACTGTAGGGGGAGGTGATGTAACGTCTCTCTGCAGGAGGTTTTAAAATATGTGAAATCATTATTAACAGTCTGTGCAGGGAAGCTTTTATTTCTTAAGTGTCACAGCCAGCAATCGGTGAAAAATGATGCACAAGATCAGCCAGTTTTCTTCTCACATCGAGCAAAATGAAAACAGATATACTTTAATGAGGAGATGTTGAGACTCTGTATAAAGATGGCTGGCTAGTGATCCACCTTTTAACAGCTGGGAACATTCAAACGAGATCCTGAAGTGGACCGGTTGACCACCACTCAGACTCTTCGGTTCTTCCTGGTCTCCGTCCTGATAAGACGCTGAATGGTCTCAGTTCAGTTCATTTATTTTAGCGAGCCGTCTTTTTTTTTCCTTTTGGGTGGCACTTTTAACTTTAACTTACAGATGCAGCGCTTACTTGCGCTGACTGATGGTTTTATGAATTGATCCCAAGTCCGTGCAGTGATCTTTTCTTTCTTTCCCACCATGCAGCTGTGACACAATGCAGCGTTGCTTGAGGACCTTGGAATCAGATCTATTCATAGACGGCTTTCAATCTTTCTTTGAATTCTGTCTTATATTTATTTATTTATTTTGTTTCACACAAAGCAGTTGAACTGCAGAAATATTATTAAATAGCTCAACTGTTTTTGCAGACTCCAAAACATCAATCTTTCTGGTGGAAGGTGGTTTTAATGCTGCAGCTGACATGTTTCTCAACGTTTCCATTAGTACTGAAAAACAAAAAAACAGTAAAGATGATTTATACAACACTATAACAAACAGGATTAAAACTGTACATGGTGGAAATGTCCCAATGACTGAATGAAAAAAAGTAAAACTCAAAGTTGTAGATATAATTATAAATAACTGGCATGAAAAATACAGTTACATGGACAAAAAATATGGTTATCTAAATAGCAGGCGATGTGCTTCAACTCTCGTTATATATCTTAGCTGTACATTATGTCTGCATGTGTAACTTTTATAACAATCAATATCCTCTAAGTAGAAAATAAGCAAATCAATGTTAATAAAAATATAATTCAATCACAGCAGCATGACACAAAACAATCATATCTAGTGAGAGGGTGCAGCTATGTAAAACACATTTGTAAAATAGTTGTAAAATGCTAATGTGCACACACAAAATATGAACAGTTTGAAAGCATGAATACATAATATTTTCATGTCAATTAGGGGGGAAAAAAAACACCATTAAACATATTTCCATAGAAAGTATCCCAGCAGTTTCAGAGAAGCTTCTGCATTGTGTATGAAGACTTAGACAAAACAGTTCACTTGATCTAATCTGTTCATTAACCGAGTCTGCACCCAGTGTTGACTTATACAGAACAATGCTAATGTCCTTTCTAAGGCTGACCAGTCTGATCCTGAAGCATTCTGGTAAGTCTGGATGACATCTACCCAGATCTGAATACATTCAAAGAGTTTTGCTGCAGCTAAATGTGGAATCACTGACCACTCGGGAATAAATAAGGATTTACTCTTCATGATGCTAAACCGTCTCCACTTTCTTTCCTCCAGCTACCCTGCCTCATTTGCAAAAGCAGCATATTGCATGCGATGACGGATGGCCTGAGCTGGCTCTGTAATGCTGCCACGCTTGGGTTTATTCGGGCCAGTGGCTCAGCTCAGGACTGGCACATCATCCTTCAGCTGACATAACGGTATGCCTGAGTTCCCAAACTTTTGAAATGTCGCTCCTGAGCCCATGCCAAACCTTTCTGATGGAGCTCCACCTCCAAGCTAGTTTGTAAAGCAAATCTCAGGCTTGCAAGCGTGAGACAAATGGCATTTTCTGGGATTTCATCATGTGTAAACGGCTGGTGACGTGCCCGCAGAAATATATTTGTAACAGGTGGAGCAGAACAGAGTTTGTAAACTTTGTAGTCTGATCTGGTGGCCATTTTGGTGTGTCAACGTGGCGTCCCCTTTCTTCTTAGCTCCAGGGTGTGCAGGCCTTCCTGCCGACCCAGAGCATGCTGTGTACCCACTTTGTGGGCCGTCTCTGTGGCGGTGATGTCAATCTGGGCATACTTGGTGGAGCTCTTTCCTGTGGAGACAAAACATCATGCCATTTTATTACAAACCACACTCTCCTTCCTCTTTGCCTAATTTAAAGACCTGGTTAAGTTTTTCTTTATAACATTATAATAAATGAGCCCTTCAAATTAAAAGAGGATGTACAGCTCCTGTGATCACTCGGACACTAAAACCCACTCCTTGACGTTAAAGCTGGACATCAATAGAAAGAGCTGCCGTCTCAAGAGGAAGGGTTTAAGGACATCTGTGGAAGAATGAGAGAGGCTTGAACAGAGCAGGAGGCTGACAGGCAGGTTGGGTCAGTCTGCAGAGATGCAGGAGCTGCACCGCTCTGTTACCATGACTGCACTTCAAGGGCAAAGATGTCAGTTAACCAGTCAGTCTGTGCTCCAACTGTCAACTATGATCATAAACTGTCAAAAAAGCGAGGTTGCGAATACAAGCAACAGACATGAGATCTGCACATAAGGGTGGCTCGGCTGATCAGTAATATGGTGAGGAGATCAGGTGTCCAGGAGAAGCTCGAAGTAGAGCTCCCCCAGATGGAAAAGGAGCCATCAAGTCAAGATGCTCTGAGGATAGCTTGCAGGGAAGGCAATTTTGGCTTCAGGGCAGACCCAGGACTTTATGAAGAAAATGTATCTGTCAGCTGACTTAGAAACACGTCAGTGTTTCCGGCTAGAGATGGAGGGGCTGGCTGGAGGCTGGAGACAGAGATCTAAAGGATCGCTGGTCAGACTGTTTCCCCATTAACCCAGTACGAGATAAGCAGCAGAAAATGGATGGATGGATGGATGGATGGATGGATGGATGGATGGATGGATGGATGGATGGATGGATGGATGGATG
>JAOWBL010069333.1:0-20465 GCA_028564865.1 Zenarchopterus dispar
CTATATAAATAAAATTGAATTGAATTGAATTGAATAAAATGTAGAGAAGCCAGCTCCTTTTGAGAATAACTGTGAATACACGGTTGAAAAGAGAGTACTGGTTAAGTGTAGTATTTTCACCAACTCACAAACATTTCATTAATACCTTGTGAGAAAAGGCATAACTTTCCTCTTTAAATTAAGCATTGTGAAGGAGGATCTTTTTTTATGAGTATATTTCCCCTGGTTGATGATATTTTGTTATTTCTCTGATACTGAAGTCATTTACATTAAAAATTGTAAAGGTGTTCATATTTTTGATGCACTTCTATAATTTTCACAGTTCTCTATTCTTCTTTTTCTTCATCCTGTTTGGTTCAGGTTGTCTGGTTTTGTGTTTCACTCGCTGTGCTGTTTTTGAGCTATAAAAGTATAAAACATCCTATTGGTGATGCTGCCTGTCTGTTCACTCTCACTGACAACTAAGATATTCAGTCAGAGGCAAGAATATTTATTATTCAAGTGCAAAATGCTCCGTTGGGAGCAGTAAAATAATCATATTGACACAACACATTTGACCATTATTTTCAGGGCATACCCCCAAAATTGCTGCGGTGGGGAAATTTGTGTCAAAATTGTCTTTAAGTGTCGGCAGCTTTGTCTCAAAGGGATAAAGTTGTTTTATATCAAAATTTGGGCATTTGCAATTTCCTCAGATGCACTAATATATCAAATTATATTCTAGCCCCACCCAAGCTCACCCCTCCTTAAAAAAAAACATCTTTGTCACAATATGTCCTCTTTAACACATAAATACAACACCTGCACTGCTAAATGTGAAAAGAAATTGCGGTCTATGTATTTCCTCGACATCTGAACATCCTTTAGCGTTCTCATTCTGGAATATTGTCTCCCTCAGATATGTATAATGGGCTTAAAACTGAAGTCAAAATGACATAATTACACTGTAAAATTGCATTTGGGGAACCAAAATTCTTTTCATTCAGTATCTCTTTTCTGCTGGGTGGAAGAGAAAGAATAGCTCAGCTAGGCGTTTAGAAAACGAGAGCAGACGATCCAGGCAAACACAACCTTGCTGAGGGGAGCAAATATTACTGGTCCCTGTTGCTTGTTTTTCTCACCTGGCAAGTGTCTCCCTGGGGGAGGTGAGAGAGGTCACGGGCCCAGGACGGTGGATCTGATGCAAAGCCCCGGGGAGGAACTATGACAACTGGCACCGTCAAAGTCATCAAAATAATCCCATTTTCATTTGCAGAATCCCCGTTGCTTGTAACCATGGAAACATTTGTATTATATACATTACTATATCTGCTTATCTTTGGTTTGTGGAGTTTCAGTCAGCGCCTCCACCTTCACATTACCTTTTATTTTGGCATGAAAAACCACAGCTATGAAAAAGAAAAAAAAAAGTCTGTAACAAGGAAAGCCATTACCCTCTAATGCCATGCTTGGCTTTTCCTCTGCTAGCAGATCATCGCTGATGTATGTGCAAAACAAATCTTCAATCCAAGACTGAAAACGAGGAAAGCTGTGTGTAGGAATACATTTTCTGTGTGTGGTGTTTTTCTGAGTCTTGACTACAATCGAACGGATTGATTTTCTTTGCTTTGATACACAATGCAGTATATGTGGGCCTGTAAATTTGCTGCTCATTATTCCTCAGCTGCACAACATTACAACAACAGAGGCAATAATAAACCAGAGAATCATATAAATTTGAGAAGTACATATCAGCCCGTTACAGGGACATAATGTAATGTTCTTTGCAATACTCGTGAGTGATTTTTTTTCATTCATTTGGCCTCAGTAGTACATTTATTTTACCCTGTTGTATAGTCTGAAATGCACAGAGGCAGAACGCCCTGTTCCGCCTTGGGAGGTGGGTGTAACAGGAGCAAAACGAGTGCTGTGTGAAACAGCAGTGGGGGAAGGTGTAACGGATGCAAAAGGATGAGAACTCTCCATGAGGGGTGAAAGCAATCAGCACATTATAGGGACAGTGACAAACAAACCTTTGTCAGAATGCCAAACCAAAAAATCATAAGAGGAACGGTGACAATGTCAAATGCCAATATCACCGACAAGGGTTGGGGAGACGGCACTTGGTCACCCAGCTTGAGGAACTAGCTGCTCAGTAAACACTACTAGAAGTCTGGCTCCTGTGGAAGCTAAGGGGAAAATGCCAGCAGGGATGAGGACTATAAGGCCAGACCTACTGAGGGTCACAGAGAAGAAAACCAGGCAGGAACTTTTTTTTTCTTTTCTTTTTTTTTTCTGGCATTTAAGACCATTAAACATGAGGTCAGTTTAAGGCTAAGTTTACACTAGATTTGTTTCAACACAAAACTAATCTGCATCTGTACTAGAGTTTTACCACTGTTCACATTACACCAAAAATATGCATCCCATCTGTCCTCACAAGTTAAAACTCTGCTGAAAATAAGTTCTGCTGCCAATTCTTCTGAATTTTAAAAAGTGTAACAATAATAATATCAATATTGGTCCACATTACTGTTCCCACAGCTGCAAAAGTACATGTATGTATTCAGTACATGAATTGGCGACTGTTCATCAAAGCAAGAAAAGCACTGTATAAATGCAGTGCATTTATCCAACTATCCATCCATCCATCCAACTTCCCCCTTCCCCATGAATCATCCGCCCTTCTTCCTTTTTTCATCCATCCCTTTCACTTATCCACCCCCTGGCTCCACCACCACCCTCTTACCTCCTACAGGGACTCATCTCTATTCAGATCCATTCATTCAGTAGTTTTTCCTCTTTATTCCTATTTGTAAGGCACCGTCTAATCAGAACCTAATAAAATAATAGTCCCATTCATCCATACACTGATTCCCAGTTGTCTCCTAAGCTTCACAATAGTTTGTTCATAACAGTTCAGTCAGCCAACTGACACAGTGATGAATACATATGTTTCATTATCATTACTATAACAAATGTTTTTTTAGCTGGATGTCTAGGCCATGACACTCATCACTCCACATTGATGAGTAACAACTTAACCCCCCATTGTCCTGATCTTGAAACTCCTACAGGGTATGCAGGGATGGCGTAGAGATGTTTTTAAGCAGTAGCAAGCCTGGCTGTTGTGCACTGGTTAGCTAGCAGAGATGGGCACTGATTTGCTCCTTTAAATAAGTCAATGAAATTAGAAGGTATAACAAAGTGAACCTTGAAGAGGCGTGTTTGTGAGCACAATACATTGATCAAGTTGCCTGCCTGCACAAGTCTGCAGACTTCCCACATTTGTGCACCGTCTGTTCTGGTAAAACGGTCTGTGAAGTGTTATCGTCTGTCTCGTTTTAAAGATTATTCACTGGAAACAGGAGTGAGCAAAACTGGCTTCTTTTAAATATTTATGTTAAGAGTATGCATCATGTCAGTCAACTAAATTTCACCAAAACTGCTCAATCAGATGGACAACAGAACAGCTCCTTATTGACAGCATTCCATGACAAACGTCGGTTCTACTTTAATAAATGGGACAAAAGAGAGGGGGTTTGGGGATTTTTAACTTTTAAAGATATGCAGAGGATCAGCGTAGGTCACTGAGACAGAGTTCAGAATGTGAGAAGGTGGTGGTTCATCATGGCCACTAACCCAGCTCAAGATACAGATCTGTTGTTTATCTCAATCTCTGGCAGATAAGTCTGTTTTCTCATCTTTTTCTTGTCTCCATCTCTTACACCTTGGAAAGGGTTGGAGTTTTCTCATGAAATGGTACTCCTCTCCCAGCAGGGGTAAGACCAGTCCTACTGAGGGTCACAGAGAGGAAAACCAGGTGGGAACTTTCTTTCTTTTTTTTTCTTCTCCCAGAGAGTGGCATATTCTCACATTTTCATTAAGTAGTTTTTGGGAGACCAAAGTTCTGGTACAAGTCTGAACAAGAAAATCTTGGGATGATATGAAAAAAAAAAACGAAGAAAAAGCCAATTTTGCATTTCCGTATATTGGAGACAGTATGAACCCAAAGGGCATCTACTGTGTTTGTCCCTGCAAAGGATGTTGTTATGTTGTGCTGCTCTAAAATCTCAATGGCCCTTTCTCCATCCATCGATCGAAGCCTATCTCAGCTCTTTTCAGACAAAAAGTGAGGTACACCACCTGTTTTCATCATTTTTTTAAAATAACCTAATCTTTTTTTTCACCTCTTTGCTCGTACTTAAATGTCTGTTATTTTTGTTCTTTCAGTTTTTGCTGGAATGTGCTGCAGACCTGATCATTTAAAAAGTGGATGTAAGAAGTATAATGAAGTTGATGAGAAAAACATTGAAAATATCTTAGATCTTTGGAAAAATAGAAGTCAAAATGTAAGATTGACTGTTTTTCCATCTTTTCATTTTGGTATTTCCCGTGTCATTCCAACCTTTTACTGGTTTGGGGTTGAAGTTTCCTGACAGTAAAAATGACTTCATTGAAATCGCCAACAGGACAATATTCAGAAGGAGAACTTGGATGGCAAAAATAATAACAAAAAAAAAATAGCATGAGGTACAGCTTTATAAATCTGGAGACAGAGTTTGTCCACCATCAGAAGCACTCACCGTGTAAGGTCACCTTTGGCATCTAGGCTGTGACTCATTCATCAGGAGAGGAAAGGTTAGGCTTCTGCGAGAGCGCACATCACGCATGATCATTCTTTACTCCAGGCTGAACGGTGTGCATCCCAGCCAGTATTTGGTCAACATGCCTCATCTGATCTCTGTGTGAGTGTGTCTCATCTGGGTTTCAAGCATGTTGGCTTTGCATGAGAACACAGCGTGACCCACTGACTTGATGTTCTAAGTCCACGTTTGCACTCTTGACACATTATCTGCAGGATTTTTGAATATCTACATGAAAGTCGATCCATTTTTACCCCCAATACACACACATACACACCTTGAGCGCCTGTGTCAGATGAGCCGGGATCACAGGGAGCACTTCATGTTTCTGTGTGCTGCATCAGACAGCAGCAAATCTCAGATGACAGAAAGGCACAGAGGAAATAAGCCTATAAAACATTAAACAGAAGCTTCCCCGGAGGAGTGTTATTCATATAAACGTATCTCCAACCAAAGACTTATCAACTGTGGCACATCTGCTGCGGTATTTTGATTGGCTACTTCAGACCTATGCAGCAGACTTAATCACAAACACACTGGAGTGGGATCTTAGAGACAGTCAGCCATGCCTTACTGAGGGGTAAGGCTTGGCCGAATTGATTCGCACCAACGTCTTATCGGCCTCTCACTAGAGCACCATGCTAAACAGTCCCCAGATTACCATTTTGTTCCCACCGTGAAGGAGAGCCGGCTCCTCCAAAGTCACACCTACAGTAACTGTGCGTTCATTACATCCAAAAACTTGAAAGAAAGTCAACAAAAAGAGGACTCAGAAATATAACGAGAGGTGCAGTTTAATGGTAAAGAGGGAAATGAGGAGTCTCAAAGCAGCCGGGGGAGGGGATGGGAGAATCTGTGACAGAAAATGTAAATCCGCATTTAATGCCTCGGTCTCAAATGGTATCCACGCAGCATCAAAGAACCCCCTTCTCTGAAAAATCAAGAAAGCAAAGCATTCAGAGGATTACTCTCCTCCAATCGCAGACACTCACTCTGACGGGGTCCTTCGCCCCTCACTCACAGACCCCCATCCCCACACCGAGAGAGAGGGAAGTGATGAGAAAGGACTAAAAAGACTAAAGGAAGAAAGTGGAAGAGGAGGAGGAGGAACAGAATGGGAGATAAAAGAAAGTTTTGCTAAAGTGAGTCAATATATTGAAATGTAAGAAACATAGAAGTGAAAGTGGAAGAAGGGAAAAGCAGATCATGAGATGATGGACAAGAGGGTTTGAAGATGTGTCCTTTAAATGGACCATGGAGCTTTTACCGCCTTTTAGAACAGGCTTTTGGGAAAACTTCACATGAGCAGCACACCCAAGCAGGCAAACGGTTACCTGAGATTACAACATCCAGCTCATAATAATTTAAAGTGGATATATAATGGAAAAAAACCCATACTCTTCCAGCACTTGAAAGAAGATATTTGGATGTATGAAATGAAAACTAAAACTCTAACAAAAACATTACCCTGTCAAAACCATAACACCAATCTAAAAAAAAAAGACAGAGAGGAAAAAAGCAGATGGCAAGGAGTTGAGTGGGTGATACCATTTTATTAATACTTTGGAAAATTGTTTTAACTTGCAAAAGAAAAGAGAAGCATATGTCTCCCTAATACTAATTTTTTCTTAAGACAACATAAAATATACTCGTAGTGTCACATTCCAAGTAGCTCAGTGTGGCATTTTAACATCCTGGGTACATTATTTTCCTAATTTCTTACATTCACACATGAGTGAGATTTGATCACAGGCTGCAAATGGTCTTGCAGATATATCAGATTCCAATCCCAGTGCTTTCTGCTCCATTTACACCTTAAATTAATGTGCCTTTTCCTCATATGGCCATTAGATGCAGACCAAGATAGCATGTTAATGAAAGGTGGATTTTTTTTTTTTTTTGCAAAGCACTTTAAAAGATAAAAGTAAATTCAGTTCTTTCAAAATAGATATATAATTAAACAGTGTAAAGAACGATTACAATTAAAGAAGCTGTGATAATTTACCATCTACCAGCTACAGTAAGCACTCACAACAAGCCCTGGCCATCCAAATGTCTCGTATAAGTTAGTTTCTAGATCCGATACTCAGACCAAAGGGTTCTTGACAGCATTAGGAGTTTATTTTCTCAGAGGTAAATCTTAGGTGTCATGTGTAATTCTGTCAATTGAGGGATGTGAATGAGCACAACTAGGTGTTAATTCTCACTGGATGATGCAAACTCAAGCAAGGACGTGTCAATTATTTCAGCTTGATAAAGAAAACAAAACAGCCCTTATCCTGAGGCTTTATGATTCCAGCGTTACATAATTGATGAAGTAGAGAAAGAGAGGAGCAACAGCATGAACTTCTAGAGTTCAGTCAGAGGATGAAGTAAATGAACGCATTTGCTACAATGCTACCATCCTGTGCGGTATTAATAATAAAACTGTCCTTTTTCTGTCAATTTGGAAAAGTACTCAGTTAATTTAGAACAATACTTTGTATGGACTGGCATCTGTGGATGATATCTGGAGAGTCAGGATTTCATTTCTTCAACCACCAAGGACACCTGTACACCAAAAATAAGCCCATGCCCACTGTATGCAGCGGCACAGTGAGGGAATGGTGCCCAGACCTCGGATAAAAAACAGGAGCGCCTGAGAAAAGAGGATTGTAGCCTTGCATTTGCAGATAATCTTCGGAGTGAGGCAGGGCAAAGAGAAAACTAGGAATTCTGTTGACAAAATGAAGGCGAGAGGGGGGGAAAAAAGAGCATCAGGGAAGCTTATCTCTGAAAGGCTCCTGCCACCCAACCAGGTCAGATGAATAAAGAGGTTTTAACCTAATTTCTCACATGCATCGGTGCTCGGACCCTGCGTGACCACGGCAAGCCACAGGCAGTGTGTTGCAAAGTAAATAATCCAGTTTTCTGACTTGGAGAAAAAAGAAAAAAAAAACAAACAAACATCTGGAGCTGTATGATAAATGCCTTTGCTCAGGCCTTCTCAGATACAATCTCCTTCTGTTGCTGTTTTCCATGATGCACCTTAAAATTCCTTATTTTAATCTAACAGGAAAACCCAGCGGCTTTATGGTGGCACAAACCAATGAATACATGCGGTGAAGAGAAGTACTGGCCTTTGAACTAAATTACTTCCATTTTGAGTAGTGACTCATCACATGGAAAATGATGGCAAAAGAAAAACTCAGAGGGACGTTGGTTTAGACAAATGTTACACTGCCCCCTGCTGGAGATAACTGATGTACTGAGATTTGCTCATACACAAAACCCTCATCCAACATAGCTGACACTGTGTATAGATGTAAATAAAACACAATGTAATGATTTGCAAATCTCATAAACTCACATTTTAGTCAAAACAGATTAAAGAAAGAATCTGGAGAAACCTCTGTATGCACAGAACCAGGCCAAAAAGTCAATACTGACAAAGAAGGCCAAAGACATCCTGTTCTATTGTGCATAAAAGTATGGGCCTATGAGATTTGCAAAGAATTACATTTTGCTCATAATTTACATTTTACAGCATCCCAACTTTTGGTGACTTGGGGTAATTTACTAGAATTTATCTACAATATTTTAAATTTCTATGCCATTTATGTCTTCATAAAGACCATCATAGACTGATGTCAACATAGCGGCCGACTTGATTCGAAACAGGAATCAATGGAAATCATTGGGAATCTGGAAAAAATTTAAAATCTTTTTTCCCCACTGGAGGATCTTATGAAACACCAGCCTTCATACAATCTACTATGGCGTTCACAGTCATATATGTTAAACCAGCTGCATCTGGTTTGCTTGAATAACACAGATATACATGGATTTTGTGAATACTTATAAGAACTAAATCATAGGCTGATAACCACAGTTACCCTTAGACACTCAATGTTATTTTAACTGGTTAAATATATCCATGACTCTTTACTGAGTGGGACATTACTCTCTTTTGTGGTCCTCAACGGTCAGAGCAACAGCACATCACCCCTACAGCAAGAACAAGGAGCTCATTGATCCCACAAAAGTCCCTCAGTGAAGTGGAAGTTTTTGGTTCAGTGAAGGTCCGAGTTCAGACCTACACTGCCAATAATTTAAATTTTCCTCTTAGAGTGGTCACATGATCACTTGGAACGGGATTTAAACTCAAATGTACCACAGAAAAGGTGAGTGGTAGTCTTACATTTGTGGTTGTAAAGTACACTTCAATGTGCTAAGAGATATAAAAATTGAGCAATGCAAATGCAAACAAAATCTTAAGTGTTGTGAGCTAAATATAAATGTCACAGAATAAAAGCAGAACCACTCTAACATTGTTTTATTTTCAACCTTTTTCAAGAAATTCCCAAATGTTTTATTCACAGCCACCAATGGCTACTTCACAGGTTTAGTTCAAGGTTAGATGAAATAAAAATATTTATTGCAGAGATTTTTGTATTGACAGCCTGCAGTGTTGGATGCTTAGATATGACCCAAGTTTAAAATATTAAAGGGCTTAGACTTAGTGACTTTATACTGCAAGTATTGCAAAGCTACTATAAATTAGTGCCAAAATAAAAATACAGAAATGATCGTGTTGTTGAAATGTGTCACCTCAGCACTCATTACTCACAAGAGAAATGCTTTAATGAAAAGTCAGGAAGACATTTCCTTGATTTGATGTGTAACAAATATAAATGTCCAATATCAGCTGAACAGAGAACATGAACAGAACTCAAAATTACCAGCAAGAATGAGCAGATTGTCTCATGTCGAAGCTTAAAGCTGCCTTGGGCTACTTAAATGAACGACTCCCTTCTTTAGGAAACAGTTTAGCAGTCAGCGAGCGGAAGTGAAGTTCTCCCTCCACTCTCCTCGGGTCGGATAGGACCTGTGAGCGCCAAAAATGGGCCAGAGTTTAGCTCTGGTTTTCCGTTTATTATGTCTTTCATAGAACTGGGCAACATTTCATTTTTGTCCCTCTGAGGATCATGGAGTAAATCCACCACAGCGCACTGGGGCTTGGGACGCCTGCGTCTCAACGCCCGTTTCTCCGCACGGGTTTTGGGTGGAGGGAGGCTGTCGCAGATGCGAGAGCACACCGTCGTGATGCCACAGAAAGAGGGGTCATCTGAATGTGACCCCTCTGAGCTGCCCTCTGATGGCGAGTCTCTGAAGACAGGCTGAAGTAGCTGCTTTGCAAGGGGCGTGGGGTTTGTGACGACGGGAGCCCCGTTACATACGACGGTGCCATTGCACCTTTCAGGAGCGGCTTGAAAAGATGGTTTCAGAGTCTCTACTTTATCCAAGGGTTTCACCCTTCTACGTTTCCTCTGAAAGGGAGAAACAAATCATTTTGTTAAAACCTCCTTGTAGCTCACGTTTATGTTCTGAAGTGCAACAAATTTAACACACCTTTCTGTTCATTGGAAAAAGGCTTTGCATCTCCTCTGCATGCAGCATTTCTGGGCCTGCTGACCAAAGAATGTTTTTTTAATCATTTAAAATATAAACTACTATTGTATTCAACTGTTTCTTTATGTGGAAACTCCTTACATTCAGTAGTGACTAACTGGAAAGATTCAGAGTGTATGAGTGGGTAAGATGCACTCCTCTTCAAGCCCGTCTCGTCACAGGAAGAGAATTGCCTTGAAAGAAACAGTAATGTTTACGTGGAAAAACTGCACCTTTATTAAGCTATCCAATGGTATACATAAATCTTAACTACTGTGTTTCTAGGATTAAACATCACACTTGTTAGCCCACCTCTCAGGACAGCAGTAGGTGTAGCTCTTGGGTGACGGATGTTCTGGTTCTGTGCTGGGAGGAACAGTGATCCGGCAGTGGTTGAAGCACAACAGAAGTCCGAGACACAAGCACAACACAAGAGACAGCAGCAGGTAATTCTGCCTGTCTGCCACCTGGAAAACACACCAATGAACACAAACTTATCCAGCACAGGTGCATGTCAGCACAGAACGCTGTCAAAAATGCATTACAACTTCGACACAAGTGCTTTCAATTAAAGAAAAAGACACTTTGAAGTCAGTTAAGTCACAGACTCATGACAAAAAGCACCAGTATTCATAACAGTTTGGCCATAAAAAAAACCCAGAAACTAAATTTACTCGGTTGTATCGGGCTGAACAAACACTGATTACAGACGAAGGATTTGTGCCTGCAGTGTTATATATACCTCATTATGCAGCTGGCTGACTCTAACAGACAAGTTGAGAACCAGCTGAGTCACATTCTCCAGCTGACCCTGCAGTAGCTGAATCGATTCGGTCTGACGCAGGTCCTAGAAGCAATAAAACATTGAACAGCTGTCCTCATGGAGTCATAATCAGTGAAATGGCGTGTTTAGTGACCAGTTTATATTTTAAACTTAGAAGCATCAGCTGCAATTCTTGGTCACTTGAACAGAACAATTTAAAGTGCATTCTGTTTAAATACATGAAAATGTGTTGGGCAAAGCCTTCTCAAATTTGAATTTTAAAAAAAATTGTCTAACCTGCTCCTCTGCTATTCTGGAAGTGTTCTGGAGTTTAATTATGGTTTTGTTAAAAGCCCTCTGCATCTCCTCCATCTGCTTTCGATACCTTTAATTAATTTAAAAAAATGGATGAAAACTCATTAAATATTTTATCAAACTTCATGTAGCAAAGAATTTGTTCAGTTTTTGGTATTGATGCGTCTCTCCTCACCTCTGGCTCAGCTGCTCCAGGTAGCGTCCGCTTAGCGACATGTTCACCTCCAAGGCCTTGATGCGGTTATTGAGTCTCATGAAGACAGACTCCTTCTGGCTGGAACCATGCACCAGGTTCCCGTTTTGCTCTGTGACATTAAAAGGTTCTGCATAGATGTCTGAAAGGGAGGGTGAGGCTGGTGAGGGAGGAGTTGGAGAAGAGGGGCGAAATAACTGCCCATTCCCACCAGCGGATGTAGAAGTGTCTTCTGCAGGGTCCTCCGTTTTTGTTTCTGGGACGATCACAGGGCCGCCAGAGGGCTCAGTTTCTGTTACAGCTTCAGGAAGAGGATTGAATACTTCAGTGGGAGCAGGGCCACCTTCAGGCACAACTAGGGGTTCAGCTGGATTCTCTAAACAAGGAGTGGAGGTGGTTGGGCCATCTGGAAACTGATCAGTCTTATCTTGTGTTTGGATGGAGGCATCCATTTCTGGATGAGGGAAATCAACACTCGGCTTCTCCTCAGTTGGTTCCGCTGTTACACTATCCACTGAGACCCCGACGGTAGGTTTTACATGCACAGAGCTCCCAAGAGAGGCAGAAGGCTGAGGGAGCTTCTCCTCGGCCAACATATCTTGGCTCTTTTTCGGCCCTGGCTCCTTAGCTGGTTCTTCAGAAGACAGCTGTGGCATTTCAACAGCAGGAGTAGGTTTGGCAAACGTCTCCTCGGAGACAGTAGGTTTTGGGAGGTTCAAGCTCTGACTAGGCTCCAGCAGAGGTGGTTCAGACACAGATTCTTCTGTGTTCCCAGGAAGCTGGTTTTCTTCTGATACAATTGCCTCACGCTCTGCTTCCTGCTCAGAAGGTTGCTCTTTTTCACGAGGTTGCTGTACCTCACTGTCATGTGGCTGAGGCTCAGTTGGCGTAGAGGAGGGTGGAGGTATGTGCAAAGTGGGTGTCTGGATGGCAGGATCTTTTTGCTTTTTATCAAACATTTGGCATTTCCTCTTTTTGGATAGTGAGGCTGAACACTGCCGCTGCACATACTCCTGGAGGGAAACCGCACAGGAGCATGAAGAAGAAACTGAGGGAGGTGGAGAGCAGTAGCTCAGGTCCCTTTGATGCTGCTCGTAATGGTTCTTTTTCTCTTTATCTTCATCCAGCTCCTCCTCCTTCTCCAGAAGAGTGATGGTTGAACTGATTGGTTCTTCCTCATCTTTCTCTAAAGGAATGACTATTTTTTCCTCCAGAGAAGGGAGCTTTTCCTTGTCCGTAGTGGGCGCCTCTGATGACGGGGTCTCCAACGACGGGTCTTCAGTTGGAGGGATGCCAGAGTCTGGTAAGACCTGCACGTCTTCACTGTCTGGACTGGAGAGAGAAAAGAACAATGTTAAATATTGTAAAGAGTAATGAAAGGACAGAATAACAACGATCAATGATAAACAGCTATTTATACTCATCCTCAGTATAATATAATATACAAATATCCAACAAGCTGTTGTTGCTGAGTAGTACTGTATTAGACCGAGGTGCGGCAGGAGTCAAATCAGTGAAGTACTCTTCTAAAACCTGTGACAGGTACTCACACTGAGGTCAGGTCAGTAATCACAATTTCAGAGGAGGTTTCAGGCTGTTGTGACGGCTCAGTTGTGTTCACTTCTTCAGATGAAAGGTTTCCTTGAAACCATTGATTAAAGAACGATCATGATGATTAGTTTCAAAAGCTCTAATAATTTACTCAATATCAGCATCTTATTGATACAAAGTAATGAACTTCCACATTACTAGACATTATTATTTTGCAAAAACATAAAGTCTGTGTAAATAAAAAAAAGAAAAAAGGAATGAAGACCCACGGAGGTGTCAGTACCTTTCATGTCTGAGCTTCCTCCGAGAACATTGACAGCAATGTTGTTGACCATGTTCAAAATAGCATCTGAAGAAGAAATTAAAACAGAAATGTCAAATGTTGATCTAACTAATCTGATTTTAGGTTAAGTGCACTCATTTAATACTGTAGAAGTAAATTTAAAACCTTTTGCTGATCCAATCAGGTTTTTGGATAACTTGATTTCACCAGATGCAACTCCTGAAGGATAATCTGCAGAACACAAACACAATTAAAACACAAATCATTTAGACTATTTCAGGAACACCTTTTAAAAAAAAAAAAAAACATAAAACTTCAGCAAACAAGTTTACATCACAACAGATTCAAAATATCTACAGCAACAGAGGCCGACTGTGTTTTTGCTTATTTTATTCAAATGTACTGCTCTCAGATCTCACCCAAGTCATCATCTTGATCATCTGATCTTTCTGAGGGATCAGCGATCTCCTCATACTCTTCCACCATGCTCGTACCAAACACCCTGACCAAAAAAAAAAAAAACAGATCCAAAATATTACGAACCCATCCAACAATAACAGCTGTTCACAAACATGGTCTGACACCTACAAAAAATCTTTATCAGTGGGTGAGCAACACGTGGCATGTCTAAACCAAGTATTTCAAAAGATATAAAGTTAAATTTCTTTTAATACGGACAGATAATCTTCATACTTTTAAGGTGGCTCAAAAGTGTCAACAAAGAGTCGTCAACACACTTTTTTTTAACTCACTTTGTGGTTCACCCCTCAGTTTTGTTTTTTTTAAATATGTGAATGTTTAAACATGTGAACCAAACTAATATTCCATTTGTCCTCAAATGCACCTGAAAACACACACACACAAAAAAAACAAACAAACAAAAAAAAAAAAAAAACAGGCCCCACACGCTTTTCCAGCGATTTCCTCAAGAACTACTTAAATGAACACCTTTGAGTTCTCCTTTATGTGCATTTACGCAGTCTTAACAGTTTGCATTTTGCAAAAGTAGGAAACCAGCAGCAACCATGTTTACGCTGGACCCACCTTCTCAAAGTAAAAGGGTCAGGCTGATGACTAACGGAATATGCCAAATTATACAAAACGTCAGTTAAGTTTATGATTCACAAGCTGGAAAACACGTTTTGAGGCAGTATACGTCATTAAATATAAAGCAGTTGATTAAAAATAGATGAAAGTGCTGTCATCTTGTTGTTTGTCCTATAAAAGATCTTTGGCTGGTGTTTTGACAGATTTCGAGAGTAAGAGCCTGTAATTTGTAACACTTTATGCTGTGTGTTAACTGCAAATTTGACCCCGTTTTCTGTTACTTACCGTATTAAACTGAGGGGACAGAAATGTTCCGAGCCAAAGTGAGAGACCAGCTCCACCTGAAAGATTAAGATAAGCAGATTGCAATTCAGATAATCACATAAAAATGAGTAGGAGTGTAACACCGTGCACAAATCATCACTTCCCAGAAGTGGTTACAAGCAGCAATGTGCTGATTTTCTTTTGATGAGAAAACACAAAATCAGTGCAGCAAAATGCAATACTGAAGAAGAGACAGCAAGTTACAGCGTCAGTAAATCAGAGTAAAAACATCTCAGTATGGACGGATTAGTCATCTGTCAAAATATGCTTGATTGTTTAAATGACATAAGTTTATAATCCCAGGGCTTATTATTATTGTTCTTACGTCACATGAATATTTTCAAAGAGCATATATTGCTATCATAAAGGTTTACTGAAATCTGCATGTTAGATGTGATTCTGTGAAATGGTGATTAGTCCATTAAGATAAAAGTCACAAAATACATTTCGTTCCATATTTTCATTTCATCCAAACACAGTGCACTACAAGAAAGATATGCTAACCTTTATGTACTTGGTGAACATCTGAACCAGCAGAAAAAGGAAAAAAAGAGAGAGAGAAATTAAGGAGATGTGAGCATGCAATCCAAACAGCTCTAAACAGTATGTTGGTTTTATCTGAATCACTTCAGGTAAAACGATGCCAACATCTACGACAAAGACTTTCCACAGTGCCCCAATCACATTTTTAGTGATGCTTAGAAAAATGGAAAACAGAAGAAATACTGGGTGCAAGCATAAGTGACTAGACTAGATTGTTGTGACTGTTAAAGACAAGCAGCAAAATAAAACTGCAAAGGCTACAAGTTTCAGGCAAGAGAATCTAAGATATGTTATAACCAGAAAACATCCTGCTTGCATTAAACATTAAATATTTCCATGCAAAAAAAAAGACCACTGACTTTCATTTGGCATACATTTCTCAGGGCTGTACAGCTTCATAACAAAGTACACAAGTGAAACTTTGAAACAAACAGTCTCTTAGCCCTTCCTTTTTTTTTTTTTACATTTTTTTGTTTTTTGAAATCATCATCTCATATGAAACAGGAGAAGAGCATGAATATTGGTGGGAGTGTGTATGGGACTAAAATCAAGCTTGCTGTTATAATCACCAAATAGGAAGAAAAGCAGGTTTTCATCTACTTGTATCTGGTCTGAAAAATATTAAAAATAAAAATAATTCAGAACCTCCTGCAGGACTACAGTCCCAAATATCTGATCATGATAAGATGTAAGGAGTAAATCAGGCCTACTTCTCCTCAAAATTTGCATAGTGAAGATAGTGTAGATATTTTCATGTAGCATCTTGTAGCTAAGTTTTATCTGAATTCTTGAATAAAGACAGATTTAGTGTCGGTCTGACTGACAAAAAAAAAAACAAATATTGTGCTCACCTTCACATATTTGGCATAAAGATGCTCATCTAAAGGGAAGCTCTGAACTGTGCGTTCGTCTCTGGCATGAAAGGTCCCCAGCTTTAGCCACTTATTTGTTGGATATCTGCAAGAGTTTATTTGTGCAAGAGTCAATGATGTAAACATCTGGAAGCTCATGCTTACACTGAAAACAGCAACAGAGACAATCATTAAATTGTGTTGCCATCAGATATTCTCTTTTAGAAATTCATTGCTTTCTATTTTACAACAATAATTACAGTAATATGTGTAAGGCAGTGATAAATACTAATTTTGAGATTGTTGTTTTAACTGAAAAGAAAATCAAATATTTGACCATAATGAATTAAAATGTTGAAAATTCAGCCTATACCTGTCACTGATGGAGACAAGAAAGTCTTTAGGTGTAGAAGAGAAAAGCTCAAAATTAGCAATGTCCAACTGCTTCACCTGGATGGGCTCGCAGAGCTCAATGATAAACCTGAGAAAAAGACAAATGAATTCAAAAACAAAAAGTAGACCTCAGATGGATGTGAAAACATTATTTTTTAAATGGAGAGTAGCAGGCTGAAGAACCACGTACCAGATTTTGTTACTACAGGGGTTTAGCATGTACAAGTCCATGTTCTCCTTCAATATGGCTGAAGTGCTCTGTGTTGAAAATGCAAAAACATGCACCTCTATTTATCCTTATTATATGTAAAAAGAAAGTTTTTTTTTTCTAAAGGATGCAATTTTGTACCTTAGCCTCTGGGTTAGCACCAAGTATCTTGGCTCCACACTCCACTGAGGCATAGTTATTGAAGTTCTTCTGGACCTTCTTCACTGTATTAGAGCCTCCATTGTTATAAGTGTGAGTGGCGAGAGCTGGACCAAAAAAAAACAAGATATAAGGGAAAATTTTACAATTCATTCATTACCTTCTTAAATTTGAAGTCAAATAAAAATGATTAACATTTTACAATCTGTGATCTTACTCTTCTCTTTTTCCACCTCCATCATCTTCCGTTTCCACTCATCAAAAGTGGGAATGTCCTCTGGGTCTTTGCTGCTCACACTGGAATCTGTGTCTGTGGCGACAGGGGAACCCAAGTCCTGTCAAAGATAATGAGAAAATGAGAGCTGGGACATCTCCTCTGGCAAGGAGGAAAATGGTTCACATGGCATCTGACTGCCTCACCTGCTCTTTCAGCATGTGTGACGTGTTGGTTTCCACATTCTTACTGCCCTGCACAGATGGAGAACTCAGGGGAGGCTCAGTGTGGACTTTAGTACCTGTAATGTGAGCATTGGAAGTGTTCTCCAGAACTAGTGGAGGGCTACCATGGTGGGGGAAGAGACAATTAGAGTGGGACTTTCTTTTAAAGTGGTAAGTTTTCACACATTCTGCAGTAGTTTGTCTCACAAACAACTTCTGATGCTTTTATTTTTAAGATATACGCACCTGTCATTGTCATAAGGGTTGTTTTCTTCTTCATCACACTCAGATGGAAGCAATTCAGAAGGAGCTATTTCAGGAGCAACTACATCAGATGCATCACTTGGATCACTGAAATTAAACAACACCAATAAATTTAGATATGAAGTATTTAGCAAGATCAGGGATCCAAATCTATGATATGTACAAATCTTTCTGAACTCTAGCAAAGGTGACACTAAAAGAACAGTCATAACAAATACAAATATCTTAAAGGAGAGCAAAGATGACAGTGGCTTGCCTGTCTGGGATGTACTCTTGGACACTGGGGATGGGTGGGTCATCTTTATCTGCAGCAGGAATGACGGAGTCTGGGGAAGGCACCTGCTGGACAGAGTCGTCATCCTTAGGGAGAGACGTTTCAGTATTTTCATATTCAGAGCTTTGCTCCACTTGTGAAATTTCCTCATCTTCTCCCAGCAGCACCTCTGCAGTGGACTCCTCATTTTCAAATGTCTGCTGGAAAAACAAAGAGATATTTGACCTGTTGAGAATAACACCTGACCTAATAACTACAGTAGGACTCATAAATAAAAGATCCCAATGTTCTATAATAGTACAGCATACTGCACATAAATGTTAATCCTAAACTAAAAGTGTTATGATGCTACAAAGAAAACCAAAAGGAGTCTTTAAAGTTGTGACTCACATAGAGCACGCATATGCCACAGCATAAAACCATTGCATTTATATTACAAGTACAAAAATAAGCTTGTGAGACAAAAGTACAACTGTGGGTGTTTTATTAATTTGCAAAGAATCCGTTTGTCTATAATTCTGCTTTAGATTAATGTAAAACCACTCCATGAGGGATTAGACAAGAAATACTGGTCATTCCAGCGGGCTCACAACTGCGTTCTTATAAATTCTACCTCTATGTAATGTTTTTGGTCCGCCTCTTGTGGTATCGAATCATCTTCTGGGTGATCGTAATCTGTCAGCTGCTCATTTTCAGAAATGAGCTGATCAGGTAAGTCCCAGTTTTCCTCATTCTAGAAAAAAAGAAACAAAATAATCAAATTCAGCAATGTCACTGACAGTGATGACAGAAACAGTTTGGTTACAGAACTAAACACACCCACAAATCTGGATGAACTACATACATCTTTGACCAGTGCTGGTATTTAGATAATGCTGTGAAGTTGCTGTTAACGTGACACACATCGGGCACAGCAAGAGATTTCCTGTGTGGTGAAATCAGCACAAACCTACGCTGCCAAGCATTTTGTCACATGAGCTAACTTTCCCCACACTAATGTGTGCAAACTGTGCGCTACAGGATATTTCATATGATTAAACAAAGTTACCTTTTGATGAGTCTTCTCCCCCGACTCCTCGGCTGAACTGTCACCTTGCAACAAGCCAGACTTCTGGGGCTCTGTCTTCCACTCTGTGCATCTAACATAGCAACCAGAGGACCTAACAAAGTGAAAAACATTTGGTGCCACAGAACAGAGAGCATTATACAACTGAATTAAATTCATTAAAAAAAATAGTATTAGGCAAGAACACATATATTTAAAGATGCATAATGAAACCTAAAGTCACAATAAGATGCCCCAACACAGTCCAGGTAACCCAAGAAATCTATATATCTTATCTTTGTGTTGAGACAGAAGTTGAGACACACCTTGACAAGTGCTCAACATGAAAGTAGAATTGTTGGTAATAAACATTAAAATACACAAAGAACCTTTACAGTTAGGTGTTACTTATGTCACAATAATTATATATTGTATTTTTGTCTGGTGTCTGTCAGGAACTTTAGGTAGAGCCTCATACAACATTCCTGCAAAAATGTCATTAGCACACTGCTACATTTTACTTTATAAAAACATAAAATGCAGAGAGGAATACAGCTGCTGCAAAAGCTTTCACACCTTTCCATTTGGCTCATTGACTCTTAGCTTCATAAACTATTAAGCATTAAGTAACCTGTAAGCAGGCCAAGTTTTGCCATTAGATTTGTCAGCCAATACTGTTCCCAGAGCTGATAAATACTGATTCTTCCAGCCAAGAGGTAACCGTCAGCTGATCTAAGAAACAGTCAGAAGATAAGAAAATGAGTCAACTTTATGCCTAGGAGTCACATGTAGGGAATGAAAACCTTCTACATCTAGTAACACTCACTGTTTAGATGTCAGGAACTGGTAGTCAAGAAAAAGTGTAGAAGTCAAGACATAAAATTACTTTTCAGATAAAACTGCTCCTGCAAATGAACTGCAGGGATGTTGACGAAACAGTGCCCACACATTTATCTTTAATTGTTTTTGAACAAGTTTATAAAATGTTAGCTATCAATGTCATGTCGGCTTGCATCACAGTCCTTATAGAGGACTAAAGGACCCTATTAATATCACTGATGACAGAGCCAAGAGAAGTGGTCAGGTTCACACAGCGACAGCCTTCCCCATGACATAACAAGAACGAGGATTAATAGTAAAGGACTTCAAATTACAGAAATTTCCTACTCCTGTTATCAAGGGCCATACTTGAACATTGACTGAGTGACAAATGAAAAAATCCCAGTTGGATGAAAAGTATTTTGCAAAATAATTTACTTTCTGTTTAAAGACAAAGACATAATGCTCTCAAAGGCACATTTAATAAGATAGCACAAACTAAGAGCTATCACTGATCCATAATAATCTTTTGTATTACAGGAAGAAATGTTCTAGTTGTGCCCTTCAACTGGTAACAGCTATTTTCCCCAAGTGTTGATGAACTCAAGCAGCTATGTCAGCTCAAACTTATATACGTCATGAAAAACTGGACAAAAACTATGTCCCATTGAAACAGTTTCTAATGGAGCGCAAAGTTGAAGCTATGACAGAAGAAAAGGCTTGAAACATCACTGTGGCTACAAAGAAAATACTGCGTAATTGACCTTTGACCTTACAAATAAAATGTCATCACTCCAGCATTTTATCAGATATGATTTCATATTTAATGATCAAAAATTGATATGTGAAGTCACAGTCACCTTTAACACTGTTTTATCTTTACCCTACAGTGTGAAGCGCCTCAAGGCGACGTTTGTTGTGAATTGGCGCTATATAAATA
>JAOWBL010069334.1:0-20465 GCA_028564865.1 Zenarchopterus dispar
GTGTGTGTGTGTGTGTGTGTGTGTGTGTGTGTGTGTGTGTGTGTGTGTGTGTGTGTGTGTGTGTGTGTGTGTAATTTTCTGTGTCTTGGTGCTCATTTTGCATTTTTTGGGTTACAATTTCTGTTTCACTTATGTCAGTTTATCTCTCATTTAGGCCATTCTGTGTCCCCTTTTTATGAAATTTGCATGTAGTTTTTTTTTTCTTTCACTTTGGGCACTTTTGGTAAAATATGCAGTAGAGATAGTGTGATCATGCTCCCTCACTGGTTCTTCTGTGTCCAGCAGTGTTTTTCATGTTATTATTTATTTCAACCTTTGATTGTGTTTTATCATTGGCAGTGATCAGGGTGAGGATGGGTGGGATGGAGTGGATGGATGGGTGGGACTGATTTTGCTTTTACTGTTGTAGTACTTTCTGCTACATTTTATTGTACAAAAAGTGACATATAAATAAAGTATGATTTGATTTGATTTGAGATGTCCCAATCACATATTTCCAAATTGCAGACATTTCTGAAATGCTGAGGAGCTTGCTTCAAGTGTGTGCTACATTTATGTCGGCCAGTGTTGGCAACTCCTCAGTAAGGAAAGTAACTATTGGCTTCACAATTTGTACATAATTGTAATGGATGCTGTAGGAGAGACAAATTATGTTATGGGAGAAAAAAAGCAGCATGATTGAATATTTATTTTAATCATTACATTAATTAAGATAATATATGAATTATTATTATTATTTATTATTCAATGGCAGTAAGCCAGTGCAAGATCAACCAGCTTTGGATTTGTGGCTGCATGATTCATTTGCAGTCTGGATGCAGAAAAGTGAACATGTCTCGCTGTGACTGGAACTGAGAGCAGATGCTGCTGGAGGACTGAGAGTGTACAAGTACATTCAGAACAAGTTTGAAGAGTTTTGCGAGATCCCATGAAAAAAAAAAATCACATTATTTTATTCCGGCATCATGGGCTGCTCGCTAAGAAGAGTGAGAATACAACAAGTCTTCCTGTTAAAGTCTACAAAAGTCTTCAGTGACACCTGAAAAAAGTTGCTAGATCTGTTGCTAGTCCCTGTGATGGAAAGGTTTTGGTTACATTGTGAGTTTATTATGAGAACACTCCGTTCAGACCAGTATTGTGTGCAGTTTGGGTTTAGCTGTCCCACACAGCTGCAAACATGTTGTTTTGAGAACTGCAAGTTATTTTGTCTAAAGAGCAACCAGCGCTTCTCAGTAAAAGCGTTGTACTAACAACTCTCTGGGTCACTCCTGCATTGAAAGTTGAGATGTACGTTTTGACCCTTTTGCATGCAAAAGATAATTAAATAATTCACTAATTCAGCCATATTGCCAAGTCTTTATTTTGGAGTGTTTTTATTTCATTTCAGTCTTATTCTGGTATTGCAGTCACCTAGCGGTTAAAATATATTTATACAAAGATATTGGATACTTTTTTTCACAATACTTTTTAAAAAAAAAGTTGCTAGAGGGGTCTGAAAATTCACTAAATATAGTGACAAAGTCGCTAGGTTGGCAACACTGATGTCAGCTCTGTTGCTGTAGGTTGACATTTACGCCTACTCCCTATCTAACATAAACTCCAATTGTTAATGTAGCAACCTATTTATGGACAATAAATAAATGAAAAATGTAATTTAGTGAAATTTAAAAATGAAAACAAAATCAAATAATTTCCACCCGTCACGATTATTGGAAATCATGTCATTACCCCAATTTCCGATCATGTGATCAGAACTGGATCTCTCTAATGGTTGGTAACACTTGGCTCTAATTGAGGCCATTCTCCGTCTTTGTGATCATTTTGTATCTCTTCATTGTTCTTTTGCATGTTTTTGGTTGTTGTTTCATATAATCACGGTTGGTTTATCTAATTTTGCATCTCTTCCACATATCTTTGTATATCAGAATTATGGGACTAGGACCCAAATGCAGGAGATTAGGAGGCAGGAATAATCAGATAAAAGTCCTTATTTTAAACAAAAACTGAACAAAAAGTGCTTCCAAGGAAGGATGTTCTAAAAAAAACCTACCAGGTGGAGAACGAGTGAGAAGCAATACAGAGACACAAACCGGAGAAGAATCACAGAAAGCATGACAGATGGGAGGATGATTGTCCAGCAGGGAAGGAAAGAAAGGCAGGACAATACACAGACACAAGAACAGGTGAAACAACCAGGGAAGAAACAGTAGGAAGATACAGACAGGGATGGAGGGAAGTAACTGAACAGAACAAGAAAACCAAAAATCTTTATTAAACTATTGAGCCCAATACGAGTTAACCGACTTAAGCAGTCAGAAGCCAGGACGAAAGAATTAATAAGTGTTTAAGTGATCAATTTGGTGGGTGATGGGGGCATGGGGGGTGGGTTAGTAAGAGGTTGAAAACAAGGTCGAGGAAGCATAAAACCTGAAAGCACAACACATAGCTGGGTGTTTACCTCAAGAACAAACTGAACCAACAACATACATGTCTGGTACAAGAAGGGCCAAAGTCCGTCCACCAGCTGGTGGGACTGAGGTCTTTTGGAGTTTGCCAGAGACTGCTGTGAGCATTGACACTGTGGTATAATCCCCACTTTTTGTACGCACCGGTCTGCTGGGGCTGTGGAAGCACAGAGAAGGAGAGGAAAAACAAACTCAACAAGCTGATTAAGAGCGCCAGCTCTGTCCCAGACTGTCCTCCAGAATCCATTGTGGAAATGGATGAGAGGAAGTGGATTAGCCGAGCAGACGTCAATCATGAACAACTCACTCTCACCCCCTGCATGAGATGGTAGGCGCTTTAGACAGTTCCCATAGCAGCAGATTGCAGCACCCACTGAGTAAGAAGGAGGAGAACCGCAGGTCCGTCAACCCAACAGCTGTCACACTGTAAGGAATGCTGTCTCTCAATCAAACATCACAACACTGATAAAACCATTCTGTGCACTATTTGCACATTTCAGAATGTACTTTTTGTGTCTTTCTCTATTTGTTTTAATGTGTAATATGTTCATTTTCTTGCTGTGGTATAAATAAAGTCCCTTTATTATTTTGTCCCTTTGCTTGTTAAACATTTCTTTTGTGTCTGTTTTTGTTTATATATGTATATATTATTCCTTGGATAACACTAGTAGACCTCTGTTTCCCATTTGGCCCTTTCACTGATCTCTCCAGTGCTCCATAATGACTGCAAGCCTCAATTTATAAAGTTACTGATCCCATAGTAACATCAGTTAAGGTTGTGGTTCAGAGTTTGGTTCACAGCACAAAAGTTTGTGTAATAATTCACTAGGATTTTCTCTTTGGAAAATAGATCATATGATAGGACTTTTAAACAACCCCCTAGGTAATGACAACCCCCCAGCCTTATTTCAGTGTATGTGTTTCAATATGGCTTATTTTCAGCAATGCTATTGTGTTCCAAGATCTGGGAAATTAATGTTATAAATAAAGCCCAAAACAGCAAAGCACACATGATGCAAGAAACAAGAATTTCCCTTTGAAGTAGGAAGCACATGCTCTAGTTTTTCTGTTGCTGTTGTAGCAGTATCCATGTAGGCACAGAAATAGTGCACTCCAGCAAAGATAGAATGAGAACAATCTTTTACAATCTCGCTCTGAAAATAAGGGCATGCTTTGAAGAAATGGGAAATGGCTGATATATTGGAAGGACTACAGTGCAGCTCTGTGCAGAGCAAAATGGTCTCCACAGAGCAGTAGTCAGCTCTTCCCGTTGCTCTTCCCACTGTCATACTTCATTGTCACTGTTGAAAACATTCTGTGGGAGGTAATGGATGTCTTTTCATCACCATTGCAGAGCTAATTGAAACAGAAGCTGAGGGTAAATAGGTCCATTTGGTCAGGGAAGGCTTTTAACTCCAGTTAATGCATGGGGCTTGTTGTTGTTTGAGCATATGTTAGTGTCTCAATGTAATCTGTGACTGGAGGGAGAAGTACGGTTGTTCGAGTCATGGACAGTGAAGAATATCCTTCAAAATGACTTCTAACACCTTTAGAGATGCTTTTTCTTCAATATTTTGCCAGAAATTGGACATAAAGGGACACAAAAGTAATATAAAATATATACCCTTTTGAAATGACAGTTTTTTTTAATATAAAGATATAAAATAACCGTATAGATGTCAGACGTGTTACATATTTAATGCAATATTCCAGCAAACAGAAATCCTGAGAAAAAAGAAACTGGGAATATTTAAAACAAAGAGAAAGAGAGAGCAAAGAAAACCATGCATAGCTGGAGTCTATAAATCTGAGCAAGCAATATTTTTTGGAAGCACCCCTTTTTCTTTTTTTTAGAGCATCAAGCTTTTGTGAGTACGTCTTTATTAACTTCTCATGTCGAGGCTTTGCAATTTTTTCCCACTCTTCCTGCAAACTGAGATGATCTCCTGCACACAGCTCTCTTTAGGTCATTCCAGAGGTTTTAATGGGACTCAAGTCTTGGCTATGCCTCTGCCACTCCAGTCAAAGCCAAAGGTTTTGATTTTCTGTTCTGAAGCCATGTCTTTGTTAATTTTGATTTCTGTATTTTTAAGCTTTTGGACAGAGGACAGAAGGTTTTGGGCCAAAATACCTAGGTATTTGAAGCTATTATTTTTCCCATCTATCTCGAAGGAACTCAGCCCCAAGGTATCATGCAAACCCGCTCCATACTGTCAGTATGAATGAAAACATACCCTGGCTTTATGTCAAGCATACTTTTTAGAATTAAGGCCAAAATCTTTGTCTTGTCAAACCATTACATGTTTTCCCACGTGGTTTGGGAAATTTTTTGACATCTTTCAGATGGGCTTGCATATTCTTTTTTGTAAGTAACGGCTTCTGTCTTGCCATGCTACCAGCACATTCCAGACTTGTGCAGAAGTCTGGGCTGTGGGCAGAATATCAGAGACAGTAACATGAAATGAGGGACCAGGACCTTGCAGAAATTCCTGTGGTTCCTTCAGTGTTTCTGCTGGGTTCTTTGTAGCCTCATTGATAAGTTTTCTTCTTGTCTCTCTTGTGAAGGCTTGTCCTGATCTTGGCTATGTCCTTATGGTGCCACATCTTACTCTTTCTAGCTTTGTTCCATGGTCCATTGATTGCTCTAAATATTCATTTATATCCCTGTCTTCTTTGGTTTTTTTCAACAACTGAATCTCACAGTCTCTTTGGTGACTTGTTGTAGTCCATGCAACATCAAAGATTCAGGAAAATATTATCGCAACAGTTGACTTTTATCATGTTTTATTCAGAATCCCTTTAATTAATGGCAGGTGTGTGCCGTCTACCTTCAGGCCTACTTTAGATTGTGATGTTTAACTGGGAGGACGGTTGGAGCCCCTGTTATGAAAGAACATGCAAACTTGTGTTATCAGTATTGCAGATTTTAGGGGGTTTTTTTGTTACTGCATGTGTGTCTAAGTCTAAAGCAGATATAAAGAAATTTGGTGAAGTGAGAATACTTTCAGAAATATAGCTATTTTGTTTTTGTTATCTATTTACTAAATGCAATCTAAACAAAAAAAAAACCAAATGCATATCAAATTGATATTTGGGATGGCCACCCTTTGCCTTTAAAACATCATTAATGTTTCCAATTACATTTGCACAGAGCATTTTGGGGGTCATAGTTAGGTGTCTGATTATTCACTTATACCAAATGTGTGCTAATAGCCATTAGTTTTATATGGAGGTTGAAACACAGTCATTAACTGAAACACAAACAGCTGTGTAGGAGGTACGAAACTGAGTGAAGAACCTCCACACTGTTACCAAGGTAAGCATGTGGACGGCAGTTTCACGGCGCAGTTCACACAGCATTAAGTAGGAAGTTGTTGCCATCCTTAAGCCGTGCTCCTGTTATCTTGCTGTCCTCCTGGGTCTCTGCTAGAGACTGAGATGGTGTTGCTGTGGGTGTGGAAATATGATTGTTGTCTTCCATGTGGACCCTTTAGTGAATAATTTCCCTGTAATGGCTTAATGGGCAACAAAATAGCTTTTGCCATAAAGAGGATCTGCAGGCAGTCCTTGCAGTAAACTTCTTCACACCATAATTACTAGCAAATTACGGAGCTTTTTCCAGTTTATCTTTCAGCTATTTTTTTTTTCAGTTATGTTCCAGTGTTGCTTGTCCTTCCTACTTTACCTACACATTTTTGTAATTTTGCTGTTACATCCAGAGTTCTGCTGCCGAAAGCGGCATGTTTCTGCAGGTAGCTTTGATATGATGAAACAACATCCAGCGCTGTTGTTCTGAGCAAAAGATTTGCAATTGATATGCAAAACTGTAAAAAATGTATTGGCATGAGTTGTGGAGATGTTTTTTGTTTGGGTGTCTTAATTCTCAGTGGGACAAAAAGAGGATTTACACATCTGTGCCCATCTGTGCATGTTTCCTAATCCATCCATGGCTGGTACGTTAAGTTGGCAAATGACCAGCTTCAACTTTTGCCAGACGACTCTGTTCTAAGTTGAGCCCTCTGTATGCATAATTACGTGGTCTAATTGAAATAAATACTTTTTCCTTTGCTAAATACTAACTCAGTAGTCTGCTGCTGCGTATCAGTCGGACTGATAGTTTTGGAAAGGTTGCTTTTCTTTGAGCTCTCCCATTTGCCCAGTGAACCATGTCCCCAGAGAATGGTTGCGTTGTAAATCAGCCTTAAATGTCTTGCACATAGCCCATACACATAATTCTTTCTCTATAATCTTGACTTTATGGGCAGCTTATTCTGCCACATGTCAGATAGTGTTTAATTTTTCTCCAAAGATTTTATAGAAGGAAAAATTATGCAAATAGTCCATTTCATCTCAAAACACCATGTGTATGCACAGAGGTGTCCATGTAACACTAGGAGATATGTTGCTCATTTTACACTCTAGTTTTAATATTTCCCCTAATTTATGCAGTATTTTTCTTCTTCTAAAATCTAAGAAAATTATGCGTATTTATAAATGATTATTTTATTTAGGAGGATAAGCTGGAAATAAAGAATCTACCTGTTGATACACTGATATTATGTGATATTATGTTGTACCTTTTGAGGCATTGGTGATGTTGTTTCTAGCCACATAAATATGTTGTTGTTTTTCTGTCTGTGACTTGTGATTCCAGCACAATTCACACTGACTTCTGGGTCTGATGAAGCCAGTATACAATGGATGTCTGTTCTTTATTATAATGTTATACATATTTGTGGTGCAGCAAACAAAGGTCCCACACTCATCAAAGCCTTCCTTCTCATGATAATTACCAGTAAGTACAGAGTCTTCATCCTGGTACTACAGGTGGATCATGCCATTTCAGCCAGCCAACAATGGAGCAACTGAGGCTTGAGCCATCGTTAATCATTTATACACATTTGACTATCCAGGGACAATACAAGATGAATATCTTGTTTTTTCCTGTCATCTTTGTCCCACTCTATCTGTATTAACAAAATGTGTGTGTGTGTGTCTGCGTGTGTGTGCCAATATCTGTCAAGTGAAAGTTTTCTGCTTGATATTTTGAAACACTGATATGTCGCAGCAAGCGCTCTCTATCAAAAGCAGCTCTTTAAGTCATTTCCAGCTGAAATGTCTAGACGGCTGTGTTGTTTTGGGGAAAAAGTGACAGAATTTTAATTAATTATTCACAGTGTTACGGAAGAGTAAATGCTTTAGATAACACAAATTCATAGAGGAAGAGAGGAGCATCCTGGCACAAAAACTGAGCACAGTTATAGCCCTTAGCAAGAACACTTGATTAAGCTGTGTGGGAACCTTTTACTTGCTGTGGACTAAGCATCTGACTCATAATACGTCAGTTATACAGTATTAAATATTCCCCTTGCTATAATCTTTCTTGCATATTAAAATAAGCAATCAAAAAAGGGAAATGATAAGTGCTGGGAAAAGATTTCAGTGACACATATCTTAGACACTTGATTTCAAATATTAGAATAACACTTTCATATCAAAATTCTTAGCAATGCTGACTTGAATAGTCTTAGAAAATTCAGCTTAGAATATTGACACTCTCCCACCAACAAAAGCAGTAGCATTTTTTTTTTTTTTATTGAATGTTGAAAAAAGCGTTCTACCAGTTCAAATCCTCCTGCAGCTGCTGTGAATAGATGGCTCGCCTCGGACTGAGCTGTGTGGAAATATACTCACGGAATTTAAAAAGTCACCACTCTGCTTTTTAAAGACATATTGGTTCACATTTTTCAATAACAATGTTTTCACTTCTTCACCTGGAAAAATGTCTGAGAAACACAAAGGCAATTTCTTCTGTTCTGTTTCACTGGCTTTGTACAAAAAGATGGTAATGATTTTTTCTTTTTCCAGATCGAGCAGTGCTCATTCCTCAAGCAAGCAGACCAACCCTTTGACCACTTTTAAAAATTTTGTGTTCTGGGGGCATAAATCATGATAACAAATGAATGGTGTTTCTTTGAGGATAATAAATTCTTTTAGTGCATGAATGTGGCTTTCTGGTGCTCAGAAAACACACGAAATCTTCATACTTCTAGTTCTGCTCTTGAAGTGTTTCTCACCATCTCCGGTTCTCAGGGTGTATCTCGTCAGTTCGCCCATTTAATGCACCATGTGAGGCCACATCCACAGTGGCACACCAAATATTTTGTTTCTTGTCTTGTGGATGGCAAGAGAGCGGAAGAGTCCATCCATCCATTTTCTAGACCTACTGAATTCATTTCTGGGTCACAGGGGTCTGCTGGAGCCTATTCCAGCCCATCACAGGTGAGAGGCAGAGGTACACCCTGGACAGGTCGCCAGTCCATCGTAGGGCCACATACAAAGACAAATAACCATTCACACTCACACCTACGGGCAATTTAGAGTTGTCAGTCCACCTTATATACCTGTTTTTGGACTGTAGGAGGAAACCCACACAAGCACGGGGAGAACATGCAAACTCCACACAGAAAGACTTCTGGTTGGGAGTCAAACCAGGAACCTTCTTGCTGTGAGACAACAGTGCTAACCACTAAGCCACCCGAGCGGAAGAGTTCTGATCTTAAAACATCTGATCACCCTCAGGTCTGAAATGTGACGAACTTTTCAGTCACCTCCTCACCCTCAAGAATCCACAGAGATCTGAAATTCAAATAAAACTTCTACTCCAAAGACAAGAGTTTTGATATGTTGCATCTTTCACTTCCAGGGTCATGGAAATCCGTCCTATGGCCTGTATAAAAAGAACCGGACAAACCCCCTGCGATGTCACCTACAGGCGTTCTGATGAGTGCTTTTTAAGCCAAACTTTCCAAGCTCTGCCATGGCAGCTGCTGGCCCTGCCTAACCTTGATTACGCAATTATTCCAATAATGGTCAAATGGGCAGATGAAATAAACCTTCCAGTCAGTTGTGTCATGCTCACCTAACCTATGATAACTAATGTTACCTTACATTTATTCAGATACAGTCTGTTTGTGGAAGGGTTTTCTACCAAAGGTGGTTCAACTGGGGGTGGCTCTAGTAAGTTGCTAAAGTGATGAGAGCTGCAGCTGTCAGTCATAAAGCCACACCCTCAATGCATGTTTTATGATTTATATGAATTTTGACTCACGAGGTGCATAGAAATCTACTCCTGTTCAGTGACATGGATGTGAAACCTAGCTATGAAGACCAAAACCGTTTTTTGAACCAGACTGTAAATGTGTTCATTTCTGCTGTAAAGTTGGACATTTTAAAAGCGGACTCAGTTTTAATGCATTCACTCTTGCTCATTCAAGGAATCACAAGTTTTGGAAATTCTGCACTGGTGTCAGTTTTGAAATATTGTATGCAGTCCCCTGGGCATGCCGGATCCCAGTGAATTCACACCCGTCTGAATTTTGGGAACAGCAGGTGCTGCTGCTCCCAGGGGTGCTACATCAGTTTTAATCAAAGCCACGTAACTTCTGCTGAAATGTCTCATGTCCATCAAGTGCTTCTTTCTTCTTTCACAGCTAACACTGCAGCTCTTCACCTGCTCAGCTCTACTCTGAAATTTAATGGCTGCTGGTCGTTCTTTGCATGTGAAAAACAAAGCAAAATGTCACGAGAGGAAATTTTGACTAAGTTAACATCACTCCATGTTAGGCGGTTACTGAGTAAAAGTATTTTTCAAAACATTAGCTTTCACTTGCTGGCCATATTTCTAAGACTATGTTTTATAACTTGAGATTCTTGGTCTCACTATGTACATCTCTCATTCTGGAGTTCCACTTTACATCTGTAATCTCATTCCTTATTGCTGCACAGTCAAGTTGTTGCCCATTACTCCCAGTTTCTCAAGGCAGGTATTCATCTTATCAAGTCATGATGACAGTGGGGATACATTGATGGTCTGGTAACTTTCAAACAGGGATGTGTTGTTTTGGGAGGCACCAAAAATGTTTTAAAAAATCAAAACACTAGTGTTCTGCGTGGGGAGGAGCAGACAAAGAAAAACCCTGACTGTTAATTTGAAAAACTAGTTGACTATATTGTGATTCATTCCTGCATATGTGCCCTTTCCAAGGTCTTTAGTTTTACTACTTCACAATAAATGTTAAAGTCTAAATCCTGCAGAGGTGGCATTTACAGTACAATGAGTGGAGTCTTTAGGATCTATGACTTTGTATTTAAGGGTCAGTATAATTGCAATATTGATTGTAGTTTATCTGGAATCTGCAAAAACAACACACATAAGGTCATTTAATCTTCTGTGTTTTGATGAATGCAGTAAAAACGTGTCTATGACTACAATATTCATCCTTGTCCCTGCTGCTGACCCTTCTGGCCTCTGTGGCTTTTTGGATCAGAACACGTCCATTGCTTCCTGACAGATGGTCAAGTTTAACATTTATTTCCCCTCCCCAGCTGTATGTACAGACAGAGCACACGCAGGATACCCATGTTGTACTTCTCTGACAATATTCACATCACTATCATTTTAAATAGTGTAAATGATTTCATTTTACTACGGTAACTAGAGCCAATGTTACAAAGAAAAGTGCTACACAAAATCAGAAGATGTAGGGCTGATGAAGAAAATGCAGTATAAAAAATTATTTACTGTATTTGCTTTTTTTAAATTTTTAAATTTTTTTTTTAATTTTTTGCAGACAAAAGTTTTTTCCTTGTCAACTTCATTTGCTAATTTTACAATTTTTATATTGTAGGCCTGCAACACATTCCAGAAAAGGTTAGCATTGGCGCAGTCTAGTGCAGTAGTGAGCTGAAAGGAAAATAAAAATTAATGCTATTTAAAACATGCAACTTTAATGACAACTGGGTTCAAAGGCAGTACCCCTTGAAAGGATGTGTGTTTGATGAGCAAAGGCAACAAATCAGCAAGAAAACCTTTACGATGTTTAAATAATGTTCGTCAAAGAAAGACAGGAAGGCAAGGCAAGTTTATTTGTATAACACACTTCATATACAATACAATTCAAAGTGGTTTACATTAAAACATTTTTAAAATGCATTAAAAAAGTAAAATAGTTTGAAAGCAGAATTAAAGACAGGCAGCCATAAGTTAGAAAGAATAAAACAAATGTGATGCATGTGTAAGTGTAAGTGATATTTCTCTGCAGTGTAAAATATCACTGAACAATTGAAGGAATGTTTAGGAATGTCAGATAGGGCAAAAAGCAAACGTAAACTGGATAACTGTGATCTATGAACCCTTAGATGGCACTGCGTCAAGAACCATTATCCATCAGTAACAGATACAACTGTACGGGCGGGAGATTACTTTGGGAAACCTTTTCTGAACTGCATGTTTTTGCAAAAGAAAGTCTTGTTAACATCATCCAGAGGCAGCATTGAGCTCCATGGACAATGAACACATTTGGAATAAACTGAGGTCAGAGAAACGAGTGTCCCAAAACATTTTTGTAATTAAATTGATACTGAATGAATGAATGAATGAATGAATGACCTTTATTGTCATTGCATCATTCAATACAATGATATGCTGCTCCTTTGGTGCACCTGAAAGAATAAATAAAGTAAAATGGCATCAATGCAAAGAAGGTGAATGAGTGCATTTAGAGCAAGATGTGCCATCTTCAATACATCTTTTACAGGGAAGTCTGTGAATTCTTTTTTTTTTTTTATAAGACAATCCAAAACCACATTCTGCACGCATTATAAAAGCAAGGCTGAGGAAGAAGAGGCTCCAGTCCCGACCTGTCTGCATTGATCTGGCCATCAGGATCTCCATAAAGACCACCCTGCAGCAGACCCTGGATCGCTCAGTGGGTTGAGTGGGCGCACCATATGCAGAGGCTGTCATCCCTGTGCAGACGGTGCATGTTCAAATCCCTGCCTGTCGCTCTTTACTGTGTCCTCCCCCTCTCGCTACCTGTTTCCTGTCTAGCCACTTTTGAAATAAAGGTCATTACAACCGCAAAAGAAAAAAATAAAGATGACCTCTACTGTTGCACACCTTTGGACTTGTTTACAGGCAAAATAGACAAAAGACAAAATAACATCTAAAATATTTCACTGCTGGGCATCATCATGGCCAGACAACCTCGTACATATTGAAAGAGATTCTGTCCCAATTTTTCTGCTGCAGGTATATTGACAAATGAAATGAAACTGACAAGAAAAGTTTGAAATATCATGACTTAATGCTGTCTGTAAACAATTTGAAGTCAAAGTCAATTTTAAAGACTCCTTTTGAAAAGAAATGCATTTTCTATAGCATTCCGAATATTACTGATGTTTCATCACTTTGCTACCTTGCTTTGCCAGATTAATGCAATATTTCAAGTTGCGAATACCTACAATTATCTAACATTCCACCTCTGGATACTGGATGTGGTTCAGCAAGCAAGTGTAATCCATGTAACAGTTGTTCTCAGAGCACAAGAAATGTGGCATGTTTATTTGTGATACAAATTCAAAATGCACTTGAGAAATAATCCACTTCGCATGAATAAACAGTTGGAGATAATCAACCCCTTATTGAGAACCAATGAAAGCATTCCCTTGAGTCATTTCAGAATGATCCCCACCAGTATATTAATAGTTCAGGGGCCAACGGCGGCGATAGAGGCAGAAGGTTAACAGCTATGAGCCCAGTTGGACTCCTGGGATAGGGAGTGACCAATTACTGAGCCTAATAGGGTCTAATTAAAAACTCTCATCGGCAGTTAATGTTTTCCGTGTAATAAAACTGGAAAGAGATGTTATTGTTTTCATCATTTATTACTCTTAGGTTGTCCACATTTGTAAATCTCATTGTTGTGGGTGGATTGCCAGTGCCTCTCATGCGCTGTCATTACTTGCACGATGACTGCTGGGAGTGCGTTTGTGTATTTCCAAGGGTGCATGGGGTTGTTTGTGCCACATTCCCTCATCTATCAGTTGGCTGCCCTTCTCTGATGACCACGGAAGCTCCATTAGCACCCACAGTCCTGATTGATGTTGCGCGGTACTGTGCTTGAAAGCGGCGAGTGTTGTTGTGAACCAGCAACATGCTTATTACACAGTTCACAGCAGAAAAGAGAAATTGCAACGCTGATGTCCCGAGGCATAGATTTGAATCAGCAGTGAGCTCAGGAAATGTCAAAAACTTTATCAGCTTTATGGAGAATTTGTTTGTAAATGTGCCAAGTCTCTGTGTGAGAAGAATTTTGAAAACATAGCTGTTAGGATGATGGCTTTAACAGCTATGTTAAGACCGCCATCTATATTATTTATCTACTTTCCTGGATGAATCTTTTAGCTGCCTGTACGATCCCATTATCAGTAGTTAGGATTTTATTTATAAGCTCTGCAAGTCATGACAGTGGATGATTGGCTCATCCATGTTATTTAAATGGTAGATGCTTTTAAAATGAAATTTTATATGATTTCAACAGGTTAAATATTCCTTGTGGATTTTGATTCTGTTTTCCTCAGTGTTTTCAGTCTGTTTTTGCCCCTGTCCTGAGAATGAATGCTTTAGTTATGTTACTACATTTTAATGTGGCCTTTGAATTCATGCTTGCTCTCATTAGTAAGAGGCAACAACACCAGGAGCACGGGGGCCAGCTGCCAAGACATCCATGCCGCGAGACAAAAGGGACATCGTCAGCTCCGCAGCCTGCTGATGAGTACACAGTCTCTTTGATTTTGCATTTGAAACAGAGATGCAAAGCTTGTAGCCCACTGGCCTATCACAAAGAGGCTGAACGGAATCACTCAAGTTTGGATTTATTTGTGCCAGCTTTCCTTTCATTCCTTCCTCTTTTTTTTGTCATTATCAAGGTCAAAATGAGTCAGAAATGGAGCTGAAAACAGTTATCACATGGGCTTCTCTCGCTCTGAGGAGGTTTTGTTGGGGATTATGTACCTAAAGTTAAGATTGTTGATGCTCATTAAAATAATGTTTGAGATTATTTGTCTGTACAGAGATATAAGCTATTATGAGCAAAAGGGAATGACACACAGCGAAGCCTGAGTCAGATTCAAACTGACATCCCTAACCAGCTGAGCTTCCCACACACAAACAATTCAGTTTTATTGTTGAATTCATGATGTTTGACAGATGGCGTACATTTTTTTTTTATATTTTCATATCATCGCCCTATGTACAATGACATGTGACAAAGTGTATGATAGTTTTGCTGCATATTGAAAACACCATCTTAGTATTCCAGTGCTGCACATTATTACCCCCATTTCCACACATTAGCCTTCCCCGAGTTCCTTTCTTACTGTTGTGCTCATGTGTGCTCACACTATGATTAAAATGACTTTGGTCTCTTGATAAAATCTTGCCAATCTCTCTCTGCACATGCTGACAACTCAAGCCACCTTATTATTTTCTAAAGGTTGTGTGGTCACCGAGCTTAGATTACTCCATTGCCATCTCTTCATCTTATGCTCCACATGTCCCTTCCTCATTCAAATGTGTTTTGTCCCCAGGAATGGAATATGGAAATGGGTTTTAGCCTATGTGTGGGTGATGTTTCACTACATCGTGTAACCATTTCATCAACTTCCCACATGTTCCGCTCGTGTAAAATCTCTTGACGTGCCAGTGTTTTCTCAGATGGTCATTTGTAGTTAGATTGTGCATATTTGCAAATGGAGGAACTGAAGCAAATTAGACATATGATCTGGACTGAAGGATTAAAAAAGAGGATGTCACATGTTGTGTATTTTTAACAACTAATGTCAGTGTAGTTGCTTTATTTTCCATATAATCAAAGCTAATATAGTCAAGTCCTATACGGTCAAAGGATGGTATTTATTCCACTACATATTTCAATAAATCCAGTATAGTGGGGCCCGGGGGTCTTTGTGTCTTCTTCTCCACTCTGTTGGTCCTGCTGAGCTCCAGGCCCATTTGTTTCTGCTGAGGAAGGACCGTTTAAATAGGTAACAAATTTGGTTTATTTTTGCATCTAAACGACAAGTTATAACAGCTGATCATCCTCCAATTTCCAAATATGTGTTATAAGACTACTCTACCAGCCCAAATCTTATTTTCACCATATCTGAACGCAATTTGATCTTTCTGACTCACCAGTTACGTTATATGTTGTAAGTCATCAAATCCAATCAGTGTGTGTCCAGATCTGATCTGTGTGTTCAGTAATCCACATAGTTGCTATGGTGGCTTCTTATCCACCATAACAACCATTTCAAGTAAAATGGTATGTATGGCCTGGAAGCTGTCTTCAGCATCATTGTGACAAGTTGAACTGTACTGTGGGTTTCATGCGTGGTGGTGGCAGCATTTCTTTCATAAAAAGTCAGGGAATTTTTAATTTTTCAAGCACCAAAGTGAGCGCCCACCAATCCAAGTGTATCTAACAACCTGAGGTAGCCAATGAAACTGTAGACAAGGGGACCATTTCAATTCACACGGCTTTGAAACAGCAAATCTGATTGGTTACTTTTGTTTTAATGAAGATATTTCAGAAACTCTGATTACACTCATAGAACAGATGTAAACAAGCCAAAGGGGAGAGCAGTGAACTGCTTTTGCTAAAGTCAAAAATTATGTGGAGCTGTGGTGCAAACTTGGTACAAACTACACGAAAGCACCAAAGATGGATGATACTTCTGCACCACTTTCTAGCACATGTCTCTGCCAGTATGTCAGAGCAGCTGAGTGCATGGTACAGGCAGTCTTAGCTGTTAGTTAACATACATCTAAGGGTAGCTAAATTACTCTGGTAGATGCTGTTGTGAATGACAGAACATACTATTTGATGTCCAGTTTGAGCAATTAGACTATTCAGAGTGGGAGGAATCTGTGAAAATGGAACTGAAACCACATTCATGTACGGCTTAAATTGGCTGACGATAGTCAAAACTGCATTTTATGTCAGTTTTTTTGTTTTTTGTTTTTGTTTTGTGTTTTTGGTGGATGTTCAGATTGTTGAAAAAAGATAATCAAGTACAATTGGGATATGGAAAAAAAAAATGGGCTGGCAATTTGGAAATAGTTTAAAGCTAACACAGAGATCACAAAATCACAGCCACACATGCTAATGTCAACTATGTGAGATGTTCTTCATCATGAGTTCAGAAGACCAAGACAATCCTTACAAGCTCTTTCAAAATTTTGGTTAATTTATTATCTTATAAGGAAAAGATCCAGTGCAGCAGACCAGCCTTAGGAGTACCGGTGACACTACTCTGGAGGTGCTCTTAACTACTGAAGTAGAATATTTCTGAAAGCTGTTATCCTTAACATAAGAGGTTCAAAAGAATTCAAGTGGACACCTAAGTCATCACAAAAGACTTGATGTTAAAATATTATTTTCAGCATTATTATTATTCAAACTATTATTCCCACTATGAGCAAAAGCTAGCCAATGAGCTAAAAATGACGAAAGTTCATCCGTGCTGCATTAAAACATCATCCTCGTGCCAGAATCAGAATCAGAATCACTTTTTGGCCATTGCCAGTAAACAGGTTTATAGACCTTTAAATTGGTTTACAGCTGACCTGAAACAGCTAGCAGGACATGTGCAGTATGAATCCCAATCTCAGTGAAAACTAAAGCTCGAGAGGAGACAGCCACTTACCAGCCTGCAGCCTCTCTTATTTTATGCCATATAATGTGGGACACAGTAAAGTTCATACACTTATAATGTATATATTACTTCAAAGAAGTCATGTTTAGAAACCTTCATTGTGAGGTTGGTTTTGAGTTAGAGTGAGACTTAAAGCTTAGGCACACACTATCGGTGTCTAATAATCAGTCCTCTTACATGGCTGAATTTTGAATAATAATAATAACAAAAGTTACATAAATGCCACTTAATAACTGGCAAATCATTCTTTCAACCACTCTTGAACTACCAGAGAAAATGCCAATCAGTGGTTATTAGTATAATTCAAAAAGAGTAACAAATTTGCGATAATTTATAAATTTCACTGCTAAGTGCTTCGACACTGGAACTGAATCAAGTTGACCTACTTGCTTGTGGTTAGGGGGATTATGTCAATAAGCCATTACACCAGCGTGTCTAACTGATGCACACTCACACAGGTGTTCTGGCTGATTAGATATGTAGTCAGGCAGATGTTGCCATGGTTTTTTTTTTTTTTTTTTTGCACTTGCTGCGCATCAAATGCACTGAATTAATAAATTAAAAAATTCCTTGTTCACCAAACTCTGTGTGGTGACGATATCTCAGGGGGGTTTGCTGCATGTGCTTTGAGTAACTTTAAAGTCTGTGAAATCAGTTATAAACGTTGATAAATTCTCATTGTTGCAATTCCAGGTTGGTGCTTGCCTGTGACAGTGTTGTGTGAATACATGACTGGGATCCAATAAAAATAATTTACTTTGTTGCCGAATGTGCATCAAACACACATTTGTGCTCATGTAGCATCCAGTTTTCACTCCTGCTTGTATTTAACCTTGAATCATAATTCAAAGAAATAAGCATACATTATCTAACTGTTAACAAGCTATTTTTTGGATGAAATGCTGCTTTTACACCTTAAAAATACACACTGGCTGAAGAAATTGCACTTAATGAATAATATAATTAGGAAAACACACTCAGTTGAACATAAAATCCAAAGTTACAGTGCGGCAAACATGAGCTGGCCTCTTAGAAAATGATTCATTCACAAACAAGTATTTAAAGTTAGAAAAGCAGTTCAGTCGTTTATGGATGTTTGACCATGCGTGTGGTACACAAAAACACATAACAATGTGCTGGAGCCACAGGAGTGATCTCCCATCTACCCGTGGGAGACAATAAGACTGCAGGGAAAAGGCAAATAAGAGCCCACCGGGCCCAGGTGTCGCTCACGCCACTTTGTCTCTGCATCTGCAAAACAAAACCCAGGGGAGAAGGAACGGCACCTGAGCCTTCTACTTGCTGGATTAGTAGCTTATTGAGGTAACTTTAGGTTCAAGTCTTAGCTTTAAGAGCCACTAAGCTGTTTCATTTCTTCCTGTGGCATATCACTGCATTAGACCGGACACTTATCCTGCTCTGGAACAGGTGAGGGTTGTGATAAGAGACTCTTATTATGTTAAAATATCTACTATAACTCTTCAGCTCTCTCAGAAAATGAAAAGCTGAAAAAAGACATTGGTGTCATTGTGCCTTTAGTGGAAATGGCAGCTGCTTCATCTTCAGCTGCTTCACTTGTTTGGACTTTTCAGTCAGAAACAAAAAAATGAACCTAATCTTCCTTGATATGTGTATAAATCCTCCTTCTTGAGTGATTATAGCTGTGTTGTTATTGGCACAAAAGATGGGCCTCCTTATTCCAAACCTAAAAACCATTTCCACTACGTCAACCAGATGGTGAACATTGAGTGGGTGAAGCGTCCAGCACTCCACTCACCACTCTCTGATCATTTGAAATGCCCATCCAGGTGCTTGCAGTGTGAGCTTGAGCAACAAAGAAAGTGTCCGGGTGAACCCACTTATGCACTCAAAATAGTAACTGTGAGTGCAAAAGTGTGCAATCTGGAACGCTGGTTCAGATACTCTTTTTTTTTTTGTCTTATTAACTGTGTTTCTTTCCTCGTACTGTTGCCTCATGCTTGTTCAGGATGAGAAAGATTTAAGAAGATCTGATGAAGTCAGTTCTTCGTCTAACCTGTTTATATATGGGCATTGTTTGAATTTTAGACTCACTTGGAATGAATTGGATTAAACCTGAATTACAGTGAAATAAACTGAGTTGAACTGTATTTATTGGACTGTGTTGAACTTGAACTGAATTGAAACTCAGAACTGCAAACTATGTCTACAATACAGTATATGGTCCTCTTTTGAAATAAAACATCAGTATACACAGTATATCATCATGAGTATAACTTCAAGGCACGTGACTGTGGTGATTGGTTCTGATTGTGATCAATTCCTATTGTGTTGCATAGCATTGTGGGAAACTAGAATTTTCTAGGAATACCACATCATCCAGATATTTTTACATAGGCTAGTGTAGATGCATCCTGTATGCTACAAACTACAAGGCAAAATCGGTGTAATCATTTATATATCGCTCAATTGATTAATCAATTTGTCTTAGGTGATTAATAAAGTATTGTGAATGGAATCGAATTAAACTGAACTGAATTGAATTAAATTGAAAACAGTGTTGCCCATGATTTTGTTTTTGGAGACTTTTTTTTCGGTACATCTTGTTATTTACAATCATTTCATAATAAGATATTTTTAAAGGTTTTAGTTCAACTTTATGGGAAGTAGCGTAATAGTTGCATAACAACTGTGTAACTGTTCTTTTTGGCGTTCAGATGCATTTTTATGAGAAATATTTTGGCAAAAGAGACTGATAATATAGCCAGAAACAAAGACTGATGTTCTACACATTTTTCCTGTTAAGTTCTAAAGGTTTAGATTCATTTCTAACTCTTGTTGTTTATTAACTTCAGTCAACTTTATTACATAGCACTTTCTTAATCACAACTGAAACTATGCCTTACAGAGTGAAACAAAACAAAAGCACAAAAGAATTCAAATTGTTATAAAAGCAAATGAAATTAGTACAGCATAGAAACAGAAATTAAATGAAAAACAAAACAGTAAATAATATTAAAACACAAAGAGCACAATAAACCATTAAAAATGAGCTTCTTCAAAAGGCAAACCATAAGCTTTTGGTCTTTGATAGGAACCAATGAGATTATTGATGTAGAATGGTGCTATTCTGGTAAGGGATTTATAAGTCATAAGGAGGATTTTATATTGAATTCTAAATTTTACAGGAAGCCAGTGAAGTGAAGCTAAATCAGGACAAATGTGATTTCTGCTGGCAGTACCTGTCAGTACTCTGGCAGCAGCATTTTGAATCAGCTGTGAGATTCTAAGGGAATAATTTGGGCATCCAGCTCAAATGGTACTGCAGTAATCAAGACTTGATGTGATAAAGGGATATCACAGATTTTCAGCATCTCTGTGGGGCAGGGTGCTCAGAATTTTGGGCATATTAAGCTGATGGAAGGAGGCTGCTCTAGAGATCTGCTTAGCATGAGAGTTAAA
>JAOWBL010069335.1:0-12243 GCA_028564865.1 Zenarchopterus dispar
TCAAACCTGTTTATCTGGGCCAAGTCCCAGTGTTTAGTCTCTATTCAGATGTGACCTGCAGGGTGGAGTACATCATCAGGACAGAAATGGATATTAGGAAACTGAAGCTGACAAGTCAGTCTACTGTAACTGCTAACAAGCTTTGCAGTGTGCAGTGCAGTTAAAGTATCAGCCTACAATGAGAAAAAAAAAACTGCCTTTTTCATTATTTGCTCCGCTATCTGAAAGATTTTTGGCTCCATATGCGCCACTGAAGGGAAAAAAAAAAAAAAAAATACTACCACCAATGTGCATTTGTCAGAATACGTCATGCGTCTGCAGACTTTCAACTGGCCTGCGGTTAAGAGTCTACGAAGCCGCTGTGATCATCCAGTCCAGATGTGAGGCTGTGTTTTGTCTAACACTGGACAAGATATTCAGTCCATGTTGACTTAATTACATACAACAGTTAGAGCCACCTTAATTGAAAATGACAGCTTTCCCACCATTTGTACATTCAAAAGTTTATAATGTTCCCATGTTTGTCCACGATGGCACAAATAAATATGCCCAGTGATATTTATCATAAGGTTTCTATATTTAGCGGTTGAGATAAGAGACATTATTGAGAAGGCTTGATTTGCCAGTCAAAAATCTGGGCACTTTTCTTTTTGATCTCCAATACAAGGGGAGGGTTAAATATTAGAAATATTTGAGTCCTTGGTGTTAAAACAAGACATCTGAATTGAGAGTGAAGTTTTCATCAGAACTGACCTCATGACGAAGCAGCTGTTATGAATTTAAGAGAAAACAAAGTGTCAACTTTATTTATTTGCCAACTTTTTTTTTTAAAGAAACCACAGTTACACACAATCTCATCTTAGTATGGATATTTTCTTTTCTTGATCCAGATATACGTGTTTTCCCATTACTGGATGACAGCAGCTTCTCTTCAAAGTCTGAGGGCAAGCTGTCTCTGTATTAAAAAATATTCTAAGCACAGTAAAAAATAAAATGTGAATCTGGTAAGGAGTTTTACTGTCAAAAATTTGTTTTTTTAAGTTTCTATAATGTTTAAACAAGATATGACTGGTGAACTGTTTATATACGCCTTAGCAAAAACGAGACTGTGTGGAAGGATGTTGGGCTGAGAAATGTGAGCCCTTGATGCTCTCAGAAACATCCTAGATCCACCAGAACCTTAAAAACACAGTCTGTTTCACTGCAACATTTGTCTGGACCAGCAGGACGCCGACTTTAAACCGCATTCAATATTGGCATTAAACTGAGACACAATAGTTTATGCTTGTCATTTGCTTGGCCATTCTGCATCATCAATCACAATCATCTCAGTATTAATGTCAAAACTTCATCTCATGTGTTTCTTCACTTGTCCTACTTTTGAGCCGCTTTGTTCGGACCTCACCATCTTTCTCCACCTCTCAAATCCCCTGAAGCTGTCATGGTGTTACGTTTCAAGCTAAAATTTGACAGTGAACCACCAGTTATCCTGGACAAAGGTCTGGGTGTTTAAAAGTCTAGACCACTAACCGTATGCTCACGCAGCAGCTTCGGTTCAACGCTCGATGTGTGGTGCTTCTGACATACCGTCATCATACCACAAACAACCAATCAAATTTCATCATGCTTGCTCCACAAGTGAGTTGCTACAAATTTCTGGATTACTGTATTAAAAGATGTGAACTGGTTGTTGTGGGATAAGTGATGGAGGCCAGTGATTCCCTTTTGCTTCCATCAAGGAAAGAAGATCAAATCAAATTTTATTTATGTAGCACTTTTTTGTACAATAAAATGTAGCACAATGTGCTTTAACAGTAAAAACAAACCAGTCCCACCCATCCACCGCCGACCCTGATCACGATCAATGATATAATACATGAGTTGTTTTTTTTTAATTTACTTTCCACCAGGAGTTGAGTTGATTATGAGACTTTTACAGTAATTTATTTTTTTGAGTTAACCGTTTTCTCATTGGTTTCTTTCTAATTATATCCACGAGTTGGTGTTATTGTCATTTTGAATCCATTTCACGAGGTATTATAATTGATTAACTGAGTAATAATAATGGGAGTTGGATGCAGCTAGACTGCCTAGTAAACTGTGCTTAAAATGACAAAAAAGAAAACAGAATTTGAATGACTGGATTTCTAACTTCCAACTGGGCTTAAGAACAAAAAATAAAAAGAATGCAAGTGAAAGGTCATATTTACAGGGATGGATGTAAAGTTCTGGAAGATGATTGCTGCTCATTTCTCAAGTTAAGAGAACTATGTCACTGCTGTTTAGAATTTGAGGTCAATGAAGCAAAACAAGCGTGAAAAATTTTAACTTTCAGTTTATGATATACAGCAAACGAAGCATGTTTGAAGTTGTGGGTGGAAATCACTGGTGGAGATAAAGATGAAGAGGTGGGATACTTCTATTGTGAGCACAGTGTGACAGACAACATTCATCCTTCCATCCCTCCATCTTCTTCTGCTTATCCCGAGTCAGAAGCTTAAGCAGGGAAGCCCAGACTTCCTTCTCCACGGCTAGTTCATTCATCTCATCTGATGGCATCCCAAGATGTTCCCAGGTCAGCCAAGAGACACAGCCCCTCCAGTGTGTCCTGGGCTTTCAACGGGGGCTCCTCCCAGTGGGACATGCCTGGATGACCTGACCAGGGAGGCCACCTCATCTGGCTCCTCAATGCAGAGGAGCAGCGGCTAGAATCTGAGCCCTGGACGACTGATCTTCTCACCCTCTCTCTAATAGACAACATCACCCTACAAGTCTGAACTGTTCACTGAATTATATATTTACAGTTTTAAAAGACAGTTACAAGGCCATGTTTTTTTCAGTTTGTGACATCTGTGGTACTCCCACTGTGGGTGTTACATCAAATATTGCAGTAGGTTTATCAATACTTACCCATGACACCACTCTGCCGTTAAAACATGGCAACTTGGCACTATCGTCTGAAATCTCTTCCTTCACCACCCTGAAAAACAGAGAGACAGAGTCAGACTTAGGAGGTACCTGCTGTTTTGTTTTCATAACATTTTTGTATTGTATGCGAGAGAAGGAATTACTGCTGAAAACTAAGCTTTGACTTTAAACTAAAACAGTGAAAGGCAAAGGAATTACCTTGTTTACATTAGCGACAATATATCTGTTAACCTGTAATTATACCTTGACTGAAAAACATCAAACGCCAAGCTTAAGTCTAAAGTACTACCCAAAAGTGTTTTGATAAATTACCTTTATGTTTCATATTCCTTTCAGATGTGTCATCATTTGGTTCTGTCTTTGCTAAACACACAAATGACTCATTCAGCAGCTATAAAGCTCGTTCAAATTCACAAGGTTCACAAGACAGCCACTAATGTAAAAGTGAAAAAAAAAGGGGGGGGGGCTGAGTTTTCTAGGAAAACAACCATTTACAGCTTTGAAAAATGTTTTTGGTAATTCACTTAAATGAAAAAAGGTCCCCCCAAAAAATATCTATCAAAGCATTTACTAAACATGAAACCATGCTGATTTGCAAATTTACCCACACTGACTTTGTACAACCACAGATAACATAATGACTCTCACAGTAGTTATTTCTGCAATTTCATACATCTGCGGTGCTGGATTTCATAAAAATGTTTAAACTCTACACATTTAACTGCATTTAAAAACAATTTTAATGACGAGCTATTAAGGCAGATTTGATCCCTCATCACTAAAAAGTGTTTGTGCACGCGAATCGTGTTGAATGGAAACTTTTTCTAGACTTTTCTCACGTCCCATTGATCTGTAAACAACTGATCGTGTTGCAGTCGAGTTTAAAAGAGCCTCATGGTACTTTTCTATAAAAAGTCATGGCAACAATCTTCCTTTGTTGTTGGACGTAGTAAGATTTAAAATAGCACAAGTGAGAACTGCATTAGTCACAAAGATAGGTCATTCCTACTAGTCAGTGCCACTTTAGCTTGGAAACAATCTCAAAGTTTTTGAAGAAGGACTTTCTAAACTATAAGAAATATATATTTGGTCCATTTTAGGATACTATATTTAAATGTAATTTTTTATTTTCCTACTTTACACACAACATAGGCTAAATGTCCATCCTGTTACAGTACACATTCTTGTCTATTAATAATACTTTTTGATGAATAGTTAGTGATTTTTACATTTTCCAGGAGCTAAAATGTCCCTCACTTTACAGTACCAGCGTTTCTGACAAAATATCCAAAACAAGCAATATTTTAAATAAATACAAGTATTAGACAATTTAAGACAAAGCATACCACATAAAATGGGGACTCATACCACCAAATCCTAGGAATTACCCTGATAAGTATGAAAAGTAAGGAAGGGTGAAAAATTATCATACGATCTTTTTGGTTGATAGCAAGAAACAAAAATAAACAACTGAGGAATGAACGCATGCCGTGTCCCAACTTTCTACTACCACGGACATCCAATCATTAGCTGCAGCCCCTCAAATTTTATGACAGCACTCGAGCCAAATGAACTGCTAAAACTCTGTGGTTCTGAATATTTGCTCGTATATATTTTTAGGTTGAACTACAGCTGCACTAAATCTTCACACGCACAGCGGACGACACAAACGGCAGTGATGGTGTTGACAGAAAACACAGATTAGACGCAATGCAACGTTATTTTAGAGTCGACTGCAACCGGGATCTTCAGGGTATTTGCGATAAGGCCCTCACAGCCCCTCCTTGGGAATCAGTTTACTTCAATTGAGTTTATTAAAACAGCTACTTCACATCGTCAAACCGCTTGGTTCAGAGCTCTTTAAAGACAACATCTTTGCTTTTTTTTTTTTTTTCTTCCACAAACTGATTTGCTTGCATAGAGGAAAACATTTGGCTTCAGCTGTACAGTTTCCAACAGACTCCTAATGGATTAACACAGTATTTATTTATTGTTAGGAGAAGGCTCGGGACAAGTGCCACATGAGGGATACTTGACTAATCCAAACTAAAAAGTCAAAAGTGAACTCTGTCCAGCTTCGTCTGTATTTTCTGTACACGAGACTTGGTCTGGCTCCACGGGCTGGTTTCGTGGGTGAGTGTCAGCATACAGCCAAACTACTTTGAGCACTCGTGAGGATCTGAAGCAGCATGCTTCAGGTTTTGACAGGTGAGTCTGTGCAGTTACCGATTGTCTGTATAAAAAAAAAAAGAAAGAAAAGAAAGAAACGGTCTTGTCATTTCCCTCATCACACACTGCGAGCAACGACATCTATTCAGCAGATGAAACAACAGTCCACAAGGGGTACAGCAGTCTTCATTCCTCTGCTATCCAAATAAACACGTGACCAGGGTTCAGTCATTTCACACACACTTAAAATGCCTTGAATAAAGCACAAATTACCCTCAAATATGCTTAGCCCTGTCAGTAAAGCCCTAATCTCCCCACTCCCATTCTTCTATTCCCCTGCTACCATTAAATTCCTCACATTTATCACAGCTTTGGTTTTCTAATGATCAATCTTACTGAAACAAGCCTCTGGTCCTCTCTAAGACCCCACTCGCACAGAAAAACATCCAGCAACTTTAACTAAACAGCACTTTATTCCTTCTGCTCCCTCTTCTTCCTGTAGATACCCCGGATACCCAGCAAATGGCCCATGTCCAGGCCCATGTTCCCAGCACCAGGCCTCGCCTGCTCTGCTCCTCGAGTCCCCACCTCCGCCACACACGAGGCTTCTGTCGACAGCTGGCCTCGTACCAGGGCAAATGAAAACACATACTATTACACAGTCCTCTCTTGGGCTTGAGGAGAGGGGGGGGTACCTCCTATGATTGGACAGCTGACCCAGAGCTATGTTTGAAATTCTTCATCTGAACTCAGTTGGGGATATTCAAACGTGTGTGCCATGCCTGGTAGAGAGTTTTAACCGAATTTTCCCCCTTCCCCAGGTTGGTGACTTTTGTGAGCTTTCTGCTCCACAAACACTGAACGTGATCATTTACAGAGACAAGTATGTCTTTTGTTCTTTTGACATCTATCTTGGAAATAAATGACTTTCAAGTAGGACTTTCAAGTAGGATTAAAGTAGGACTAAACTATAATGATGTTGTTGCACATAACAGTAGCAGATAATCGGGGTTTTTTTGTAGTCCCTGGGGATAAACACTGATTTGGAAGTTTATTAAACAGCTCAACATTTCTCCAAACGGTTAGAAAAGTTGACAGTCTGATCATTACGTTTCTCCAGTTATGAACTCAATGAAATGAGTGCCATTGCCACCAAATTTAATCCTATTATAGTGGCAAGCTACCCTAGAAATCTGTATGTACCACCAGCAAATTTAAATTTGCTTTGCAGCTACCATCTACTGGAGTTCTTTTACCATCTCAAAAGTCAGTGGGAGCCAATCAAATCAGTCTATCCTCGTAAAGACAAACTGCTGGTGTCTTGCCACGATAACCACAGAACAACGATGTAATCTGGTTGTAAACAGTGTGGCTGCACCTGAAGATGAACAGTGTTTGGATCGGCTTTGGCATCGACAGTTTGTAGATTCTGGCTTTTTCTTCAAAAATTGACCAGAAGACACCACTCAAATCATTCTATTGCAAGACTGATGTATTTAAATTTAATTTACTCTTCCACACAACACACTCTCCTGTTGACTGGTTTCTTCACTCTGAGACTGTTTGGTGTCACCCCTAGTATGAGGAGGCCCGATTAATCATTTTCTACGTCTTTCTAGATGTGGGTGTGATCTCTCAGGTTAGTGAAAAGCTTCAAAGGTTACGACAAAAGCTATTACTTTAAGGACTGCTACACCTAGACGTTGCTCTTATAGCCCAGGAACATAAACATGCAAAGGCAACTTAAGAAAAAAAAAACCCTCTGCAGTTATCAACTCAGGAAACTGGTAGCATTGGTTTAAGCACTGAATTTGTTTTATAAATTATCTAACAACTGATAAGAGTCAGTTGTCTCCTACAGCTGTGACAGTGGATAGCAGAGCAGACATCCACGTCCAACTCATTATCACCTGTCAGACAAAAAAAAAACAAAGGGCAGAGCGCTGCTGTGTGGTGTATTCTGAAATATTTTCTGCCTTTCACTCCGTCCAAGTAGCTTAAATACTTTCTGTAGCCAACTCTCAACTAAAATATGAACTGTTAAATGCAAAATTGCTTGCTTAAGCTGTAACTTCACCTGACGACCGTCCTTTAAGTTAAAATTATTATACAGTTTGAACCATAACGTCTGTCTTCTTATTACTCTGCTGGCTAAAGCTACAGCACAAGACGTCAAGCTGAGAGCTATGAAATGAAGAAGTAGCAGCTCAAAAAGAAAAACAGCATCAGCTCATAGAGGTATATTAAGTGTCAGTGCATTTAAAACCAAATGGAAAAAAAAAAAACAAAAACCACTGAACTAACAGAAAGCAGTGACACTGGATCCGACACACATGTCTGATGCCTCTCTCAGGTCTAGCCATGAGAGTGACATGTACACCTACCTTCAGCATATGATTGATATGTGTGGTGTTTTCCCCCGTCTTTTCCTTTCTTTGAGAAACATTTATCTCATAAATGACCAATCACGGAAAATGCCTCTATTGTTCTGACACATGTTTAAAGTTGATGCCCACTCCCACTGGTAACTGCTCCATTACTTCCAGTCAACAACAGAGAAAAAAAAAAAATCCTGTGCCTGAGGTTAGGTAAATAAATTTGTGGTGTACTGTGTTAATGATAAATACAGAGCAAATTACTAAAAAAAAAAAAAAAAAGAAGGAAGGAAGGAAAGAAAAAAAAAGCCATTAGAAACTCTGGCCAGGTTGTAGCATTCCCTAAAATCTTTCCACATATTTTCACATTGTGTGTTTATTAGAGCTGCTCTGATCAGCTGACGTAATTGACTATTAAAAAAAATATAAAAATACATGATTGACAGAAAATGAATTCCCTTCTTGTACACATATGGAATTATATATGGCATTATTATTGTCTCTCTTTTCCATCTCCTCTGGTCTTCACCAAGCCGAGGCTGATGGCTGCCCTCTCGAGTCTGGTTCTGCTGGTTGTTTTTAGCCCTGTTAACCAGCTTTGTTTTCCTCTCCAACATTATCTTGTGTCTGTTTTTTTTCCTAAGGTGCTTTTCTTAATGAATTGACATTACATGAAATTTTTTCACTCAATAGGATTGAACTGTATAATGGATGAATTAAAATGAAATGGACTTAATTGCAATATAAGTTGGACTTCATTAGACTGTATTTAACTTTCTAAACTTTGAGTATTTTTGTGTAAATTGCCTTGAGATAACTTTGTTGTGAACTGGCACCAATTATATATGTATATAAAGTGACATGTACCAAACTAGTTGTTAGTAGTGTTTATATATTGCTTCAAATAAGAGAAGTACTGATAAGGGTATTGTATATATACCAACACTGCTAAACTCTCAATGATGCCCATCGTCTTTGAACCCAAAACTCTCCATATGTTAAAGCGTTCTTTTGAAAGGCAATGGACACTACCCCCAATGCAGACAAATGTGCTCCATCCTATATATAAACAAGTGCATGATATATACATGTAATAATAGGCATGAGCCAAGTCTGTGTGTAAATGGGAAAATTATAATTTCATTAAGTATCTTTTAGAACCAAAGAAGGTTAAAAAAGGTATGATGTTGGTGTTCTGGCTGTACTACACAGAACTTCCTTTCTATTGGTTTTATTAGAAAAATCTCTATACAAATCAGTTAATGGTTATAATGCCATTAATATTCAAATCTCTAGATCTGTGGGTGGCAGACCTCTTAAGACCCAAAAGAAAAGCCATCTCATCCCTTTCAGTCTGCACTTGGGTTTGGCTTTGCAGTTTCTCTGGCACAGGCCTTGATGGTGCCATCCAACAAGGAAAGGAGGGGGCTGTATGCAGCCTTAATACCCATCCGAGACTAGGATACACTTAACAGAAACCCTCAGGGTCTCACTGGGTGAATAAACCACAAACATGCATTCCTCCGCAGGAAAGTGCACAACAGTCACATAGTAGAGAGAGAGATGGGGGGAAAAAAAAGATTAATTGATCGAGAGGAGAGTCTTTCTGAACAAGAGGGTCAACAGAAAGGGGAGAGGAAGTGAAGGAGCTCGGGAATGAAAGGATGGCTAGCAGGCCAAAGTGTTAAAAAGAGGACAAAACCCTGGCTTCAGTCCCGAAAGAAAGAAAAGGCGAGGATTTCACCAGATGATGGACTGAAGGAGGGAGGGAGGGAGGGGATGAGGATTAGGCGAAGAAAAGTAGCAGAGACTGGGGAATGCCTCCTTTTGTAATGATGATGTTTTCTAAGAAAAGTCCCAGCCTACAAACTTTCGGACTGCTTGGATATTCATCAGCAGCCGTAATTACTCAGGGCTTTCTGATCAGGGAGGTGTTGATTCAATCTCGACCTGCGTGGCTGTTTTATTCACGTTTATTCCCACTTCAACAAAAGGAGCCGGCTAAATGACAGAAATGCACCCGTTTTTGAATCTGAAATAGTCACTACATTTTAAACTGAGAAAACTAACTTCGCGAAAGGTTAAATTGCAGCTCCGACTACTTTTTATATTCTGTCACACTGATATTATTCACAAAAATGAATAGTTATTCAAATTTTTTTTCAGTGCTTATCGTTTTGTTTTGCATGAAATATCTTGTCTGCTTAAGAAAAAAAAAAAAAAAGACAAAAAAATCACTGCAGCTCACCCAAAGTCTTGGTCCATAGACTTGAAGAAGAATTTGTAGTTTGGCTTGTTCAGGACCTGCTTAAAATCCAGCAAAGTAATGTTTTCGGCAGCTATGGGTATCTTCACCAAATACGGCGTCTCCTCTTCGTCGATATGATAAATTATTTTGGTCTCCGCCATCTCTACGCTTGCTTTCTTTTCTTCTTTTTTTTTCCACCTCTGTCCTGGAAGTTTCCGAGAGAAAGCCTTCGAGGCGAGGAAACGTTAACTTTGTTGGGAAGCTGGCTAGCTGCAGCTAGCTGAGAGGCTAACGAGGCTGCAGAGGTGAAGCGATGACGCTCCTTTTTTCAGATTTTTCTCTCCGACCCAAAAGGGACGTAAAGCGCTCAAACTCCGCTCGTACGCTCGCTCTCCGACTTCCAAGAGGTGAAAACCCGCACTCCCTCCGATACCGAGGGGCGAAAAACGGAGGACGCCGCTACATTCACACGACCTAACATCCACCAACTTTTCTCCCAACAAAAACATTCAGGGGAGGGGGTCTTGAAACTTTTCACCGCTTGTCGCGAGCCAACGCGGCGTGTGACGTAAACACGTACCCCCCTTCCAGTTTACGTGCTGTCCCAGCCAGACCCCCACTGCTCCCGAGCTTTTTAGTGGGCTTCAAGTGGTGGAGCTGGTTCTGGCATCCTTTCGTGGATTTAAAAAAAAAAAAAAAACTCAGGGTAAAAGTATTAAATTACAACAAAACAATGATTTTTTTTTTTTACATAAATAACAAAAAAGGGTTCTTAATAAAATAAAATGTCTCATCTGCCTATAATACACTCTATATGACTAGACTATTATTAACCATAACTCGTCATTAAAACTGAAATAAATTTCCAAATATTTTGTACTCGACTTTTAAAAAATTTATTATGTATGTATTTTTATTAAGTTTATTATAAGACCTGGAATCAGTAGGAAATGTCACGAGTTTCACTGAAACCTCTCATCCAAATTTTTCCCAATTTTCAGTCATGTGACTAACTGGCTTTGTCAACTAATTGTTTCAGCTGTTGTTTTATCAACACTTGGATGCCTAAGACGTAAAAAATGTTTTAAAAAGGTAATTAATATAGTTTTGCGTTTTAAAATACGTAACCTGACTTCTAACAAAAGTTGGTTGATAAATATTGGAAAATATTTGCACTATTTCTCTCTAAGAGGAAATGATGTGGAAAATTGCATGAAAAAACATGAAATATATATTTGCATGAAATTTTGCAAATGTATACTTAGGTGCTATATATGTGGTAAGCTGTTGCATACCTTTATGGTGGTACTTTTTTCCTTTATTTGTTTTTAGTATTTTTTTTTATTGCTTAATCAAGCTAATAGTGGTATCTGTTCCTCATCTTTTTGGAAAAATGTGTGAAAACTGAAGACTTTTAGCAAAAATGTTATGCACCTTAAAACAACAATATCAACCAAAAGAATAAGAGCTTTGAGGAACATTTATCACAATCATCTCTTTTATTTAACCATCTTCGGGTTTAAAAAGTGAATATTTTCACAAAATGTTGTATTTGACCAGATTATTACAAACAGAGTCCAAGAAGACGTTCACAAATTTTTTTCTTTTACTGAAAAAGGCCAAACCATGAATGAGTCAGTGGCTGTTTAACATTCTCTTTTCAGTTTTGTCAACATTTACTTTTGTTCTGAAGACATTCTTCAGTTTTGTTGGTATTCTAACTCTTAATTTGATCCAGAGTGTTCTTCCAGATGTTCAGTATTTACAACAAGACTAGATGAGGACAAATAAAATCCACACACAATTCACCACACATACCAACACTGAGAAAACAGACGTAAACATGGAGCAATAGTCTTACATGAATAAATATTAGTATTACAGCAAGCAAATTATTTAATCTGGACTATTTCCAGAAGCTTCCATTATAACCTCCAAAAGTTATCACCCATATATGTTTTGAGAAAGGGCTTTTAGCAAGAGTTGTACTTTTTTTCTAATGGATTATTTTTTTTCACAATTCCTGCAAACAAAGGAGAACAAAGGTGGGTAGTTTGATTCAAGAAAAAAACTACTTTGTGACATGATTTCTGCATCAAAAAGTTTGAAACCTTGTTAAAACAAAAAAAAACTGCACAGTGTTTTACATTAAAAAGGCAAAAGAAACATAATTATTATATCCCTTTTTTGTTATATTCTGTTTCTTTTTTTATTTTCTAAACAAGAACACAAACCTGAAACTCTCAAACACAGGTTAAACATGTTACGGAAACTAACTTTAATCACTTTAATTGACAAAGCAGTCGTGCATTATACAAGGAAAAGAGAAAAGTAGTCAACAACAAAGACATCAATGGTCTCTGAGACCTCAGAAGGAAAAAAAGGACATGTCCAACTACAAGATGTGTTAACATATTTCCTTATCAACCACTAGAGGGAACTCTTCATCTATGCTGTTAAAAGTGTAGCAAGTAGGCAGCATTAAATAAAAGATTAACTGACTTACCCGCGGGGTGAATAGCA
>JAOWBL010069336.1:0-20457 GCA_028564865.1 Zenarchopterus dispar
GGCAGCGGATCAGAGCATGTTCACCTCTGTCATGGACTCACTCTGAGCGAGCAGCTCAGATATATATATAGATATATATATATATATATATATATATATATATATATATATGCGAACAGTTGAAGCTACCAGAAGCTCACCCTTACAACCGAATTGATCTATTTATTAAATTTCAAACTTTTATCAAAAGCCACACCCAAATTTTTGACTACCTGTATTTAAAAAGTGCTGGAAGTATTCTCAGAGAATCATAAGTCAATTAAATTCAAACACTTGGTTTTCTGAAATAATAACAACATACACATTTTGAAGATCAAGTTTATTGCTTAAGAGCCTCTGTGCAGCTGCATCATGTTAGGTCCCATGTTATGCATTTCTTGACTTTCAAATGTTCACATTTGGCTTAAACTCTAGTACACCCAGCTTTCAGGCTATCTGTCTCATTGACTTGACTTTTAGCTTGACTAAAGAAATGTTTTAGAGTCAAATAAATACTCGATCTATTAGTATGGGGGTGAATGTTAATTGCCATTTGGGACCAAAACAGCATGAATCGATGCAGCTTTGAGTTAGAACTAAATATATGTCTGAAGCATAATAGATTTATCTTTAGCCCAAGGCAAGTGGCAATGTCAGAATAAATTACTATTTTAAGCCTCTGACAAAACTCAAAAATGTCATTTCACATGAGTGATCACATGGATAGTGTTCCTACTGATGAACCAAAGTAATTTTACCTTTGTAAGTGTCCAGAAAGTGCATTAAAAAGGAAAAAAAAGAATGTTAAGACAGGAATAATCTTCCACTAGCTTAACTCAGTACTACACTCAATCACAATAACATATTTGACTGGTTTAAGAAGGAAACAAATAATAGCAGATTAAACTGGGTGCAAAGAGCAGGAAAGGCCATAAATGACACTGACTGTAAAAAGAATCAGAAAGTTTTTGAGGCATGATCATAATAAAACAGGGTTATTGTGGTATTTAATCAACATCAATACTGATCAAAATGTCTCAATATGGGACTTTTTAATGATGTAAACTTTACAGACCATTTAAACCTACTACTTTACATGGATAAAATTGTTCTGCAAGAAAACAGTTCCTCTCTAGTTTAAATTGCAGAAGCACTGTGATAAAGATGACTATTTTTTATGATTATTATGTATAATTTTTGTAGTCTCCATTCCTTTCCCACAACTTCCCTTTCTTATATATAAAGTGTCAGGAAGTTGGTGAATTGTGTGCAGAAAAAGCATCAGATGTATGTAGACTCATTTCCATTTGAGTATGAAACTAAAATAGAAAATTAGAGCTATGTTATTGATGATGATCATCAGTGTCCTAATTATTTTGTAGATTGAAGTTTTAGTGTGTTTTTATTTGGAGATTTGGATTTTAAATGTTTGGATTACCTTTCCTATACAGCAACTTTAGCAGTTTTTATTTAAGTTCCTATGAATTAGTATCTCTCAACTCCTGTGTTTGGCCCCTGTTCCCTTCCTGCACCACCTCTTTACGCTGAGAGAGACTAGACGTAAAGCTACCTAAAGAACAGCTTTCTTCTGCTCACATCTCAGTATATGTAAATTAAAATGATGAGTTTTATGTTTGTGTAACTGGCTTTTGATCAGGTTCTGAAGCACTGATCTCCCTTTAAGAGTGACTTGCATTGGTTGTTGCATTTTTGACTGATAGGTCTTTAAGCCAATCACTTTCCTCTAATTCAGTTATACTTAGATGTCCTGCAGATTTAAAGTAGAGGTTACATCAATAAATGTCAGATTTCAACTATTTCAGTTTCACATAATCTTTGCATCACTACACTTTTTGAACTATAAATAATTCAATGAAGAACTATAAGGATTTCTAAGGCTCTCTTTTTCTTTTCTGTGAAAGCATACATTTAAAAGCAAACACTGAGTCTATGGTAGCATCAGTACACAGTCAGCACAGTCAGTGAAAGATCTCTGCAGTGCCCCTCAGTCAGGTCAGTCTCATTTTAAAATTTAATTTGTGAGTGATGGAAGAAGTATTCAAAGGCTTTACTGCACCAAAAGAAGTAAAACCCAATGCAAATCATCCTTCACATCCTCTGCAATAAAAACGGTCCCTTTTCATTTCAGTCTTTTATATTTATATTAAATTAACCATGTAATTACACAAATGTAATGAATAAATGTGTAACTCTGAAACTGATAGGGGGAAAGCTCCTTACTGTTACATGTCAGGCTGTAACTCAGAATAAATTGTTATTCATATAATGAATGACAATTCACAAGTACGTCTTTCTATGTATTTTATTGAGCTTGTCTATTGATCTTTTTTTCATTAACCACTAATTTTTAAAAACATTTTTCTAATCCAGTTAGTACTTTTTTTGACATCTAATACTGTAGGTAACCATGACAATGTGAAAGTAGTTTCGAGTAAAACCCCCAAAATTGAGATAAGCTGAAGGGAAGACATTGAGGATTTAGAACTAGAGAAAAGCTGACCACAAGAAGTAGAACGTTTAAATGATATCTTAATTTGATCATCTTTGGTAATATGAAATTGGTGTCAAATGAAAGTGAGTGAAGTTTAGAGCATGCACAAATATTCTACAGTAATATCAAGAATGCAGTAGCAGGAGTGCAATATTATGGCTTCCAGAAACATGGCTGCAGGGACATATAAAACAAGTAAATGTGGATGGATTGCAGTGCTTGTTCATAAATCATAATGCAATCATGTGCACATTACTGTAAAGGAGTATCTATGCACCCTGAATATCAAGTTTCTGTCCACACTGTGTTCAATAAATTAAGGATCATTTTTGCTAAATCTGAAAAATAAAATAAAATGAAAAGCTGCTCTTCATCAATAGGTGTGTTGTGCTGATCAGATCAGTGTGTCTTAGAGACAAGTGTAAAGGCAGGAAAAAGTGCAATAAGAGGACAAAGCACTGTATGAGAAGTGAATACTGGACACATCTGTATGTGATTGCTACTTACAGGTTTACTGTCCATTGGAAAATGACATCCACTGTGTGGAGATGAAGATTAGCTGCCTGCTGCCACAGCAAACTCCACCAATTAAACCATGTTCCCACAGCCATGTCACTAGTCCAGGCAAAGACGTAAATCCAAATCCAGTCCTAACTCAGACTGTGATCTGCCTTTGCATGCACTCTGAATCGAGGCAGCTCTAACTATTCCTTGTCTAGAGTGATCAGGTAAGAGCTCCAAGAGTGCAGCAAATAAGCAGACCTGTCTTAAACTTTCCAATTGTTCTGCATCTCTTCTAAATAAGGCTGGTGTCATATCAGATGCCAATTGAATCTTGCTGCCATCTTAATATGGTAACAAATGGTAACAATGCTGACAAATAGAATTCATCAGTGCCACAGTTCTCTTCCTCCTGATGTTGCCACAGGCTGCTGAAGGAGGCCGTGCTGAAGGAGGTGCTCCACAGTTTTCAACCCTTGAGAAGCAACAGCTAACACTGCTGTGAAAGAAGACATTGCTTTCTTGCTGCAACTGACAGGCGGAGCCCCATGTCCTCAGGTGGAGAGAGAGTTGATGTTTCACTCAGTACACTGAACCCCAAACCCCATCACATCCACTCAGTGAGCAGTGTTCTCATCCCTAGCCAATGTTTCCCACTTCTAACTTGACACCATGATCAGGAACATGCTTTACTTTCACTCAGCAACACCCTGCTTTCCCAGTGCAACATCATCTGTTATCCAACAAAAGCTCCAAGAATTACTGTCGGCTATCCCACCTTCAATCATCCGGGTCATTGTTCATGATGGGACTAATGACACTGTTCCTAAGCAGTCTGAGCTGACCAAATAAGATTTTATCGAGATCTTTTTTTTTTTTTCCTTCTCAACAGTCTGGAAAATCTGTATTAATCTCTGGTCCCATCCCCACTATTGATGGTGAATACTTTACAATTGCTACTCAGCCTCCACATCTGGCTGGAGTCTGCATGTAAATGGAGTAACATTGGTTTTATTGATAATTTGAACCTCTTCTGAGATTGCTTAACCTTTTTTTTTTTCCTAACAGAGACCATATTAATTTAAATCAATTCAGTAGCAGGGCACCTTCTTCAACTATTCAGTATGCTTTGCAAATGCATCCACATGACTGACTGGCATGTAAATTTTCACTCTGTAAAGCCCCTCTCCTATTGTATGGTTATTGTGTTTGCTCCCCAACCACACAAATTAAATAAATTACAAACAATACAAGGGAAGCAAATGACAAGAACCTCATAAAAATTAAGACAACTAAATTAACAGAATCACCAAGACCATTAAACATGGCTTATTAAATATAAGGTCTCACTCTTCTAAATATCTGTTAATGAATAACTTGATTAGTGATAATAATATTGATTTATTCTGGTTTTATAGAAATCTGGACATAATAGAGGGATCATATTAGTCTAAATAAATCAACACATCCTGATTACTTAAATTTTCAAATTCCTTTAAGCATGGCCAGAAAAGCAGCTTTCTGCTGGTAAATTGCTTCAAGAAATTTGAAAATGTAAGGGCTGACTCTATTTATCAGCCCTAGACCCACATTTAGCTTTATTTCTTTTGAGTTTCTATCTCTTCATTTATCTTACTGACTGAGAAAGTCAGAAGAATCAGTTCTTTTTGTTGTTGTGTATCACCCACCTAATCCTTACTCAGAGTTTCTCTGATTATTTGTCCTAGTGTGTCCAGACTACAAATAGAGCTACTTTAGTGAGAAACATTAACATTCACATATATGGAAAATTATGGCTTGAATGTTACTTTTACTACCACTGTGACAGTTAATTTCACCTCTTGGGTTAATAAAGCATTTTTGAATTGAATTTGAACTGAATAAAATTTAGCTCTATGTGGGACTCTGTTGGCTATTCACAAAATATGCATGGGCCCACTCATTGTTTTCTTTGCATACTTCATCTTGCACTGACATACTGTATTGAAACGGAACAATTAACAGTATTTCCTCACAACACACTCCTTTGAATAACTTTTGATTTTTATATTAAATAACAACACAGCATCTGAGAGGAGGCTCCACTGTAGTAGATGCTTATCAGAGGGTTCTGTAGCTAAATTCAAAGAAACAGTTTCCTTTTTGATTTCTTCCTTGTCATATGCTGACAGAATGAAAGACAGCTACACAGATTTAGTCTTGATGACAGCACTATAGTATTAACACATACAAAACTTGACACTGTTGTCAAGGTGTGTGAAAAATAATGTAATCAGATAAAGGAAGCTAGATCCATGCATTAAATCAGAGCTGCATACCCTAATGCAGACTTGAGGAAAGCTTTAAAGGTTATGGTGTTACACAAAGCTGGAGGAATTTCATTCAGTCTGGAAAGATAGCCTTTTTAAACACACAAAAGAACTCTTCAAAAGTTTGAACTACTTATATTTTAACATTGATGAAGAAAAAAAAAGAGTAACAGCAAGTTTCTTTTCAACACTATTGCCAAGCTCTCAAAGCCAAATAACTATTGAGCTATGTATTCCTTTTAACTCCTAGTAGTAAGTTATTCATGAGCTTTTTCACAAATAAGATGGTTTGTATGACATAAAAATAATTGTGGTACTCTTCTGACTCCTTCCTCTGTGGTGTCATATAGTGGAGCTGTTCTGGGAGGAGCACTCTTGAACCTTATTTGTGTCTGTACTGTTTCTGAGCTGAACAACAACTTCCAGATCAACATGTCTGTTAGACCCCATCCCAACCAGAGTGTTCAAGGAGGTTTTCTTAAGTTCATCTTTCCATTTTGTATATAATCTATATATTCTAATTTATAAACTATTTGCCTCAGGCTTTAAAGGTAACTGCATTTAAAATGTAATTTGGTATTAAAAAGTTAAATATCCGCACTGACCAAAAAGTAACCATCCATATTGACTGTTCACCCCCCTCTGCATCTGCATGCAATGTTGTCTTGCCTTTGTGCACTGATGGTGACAATGCCAAGTGGCAGCCAGTGGTTGTGTTAGATTAATAATATAATCCTCACTCAGGATCATGCTAAGTAGAAAATCTGGGCTGCAGAAAAGGAAGGAGAGAAAGGAATACGGAAAAGAAAGGGTACCAATATGTGACCCAGTTTTTCTTCAAGAAAGGCTATACTGTGTAAGTGGCAGAAGTTAACCTTAGCCTAATGTCCATCATGAAAGAAGATAGAACAGACTACTGTTAGCCTACATTTGACTCTGTTTTAACCTACCTTCAATTAGTGCAGGTAAATGTTCAGCAAAATATTCATATTAAGTCAGTTGTCCCTGCCCCTTTTACCAGGCTCAATTTTCTCAACAGTTACTGGACTATTGGAAAGTTTCCTACTGCATCTTTAAATTGACAAAACAAAAATTACTACTGAAAAGAAAAATCCTCCATTGGGGCCATGAAAAACAGGAAATGCTTTGTTCACCCCTCCGAACACTATCCCTGCATGGTGGGTCAGAGAAAAAGAAGACTGAAATGGTCAATAATTAAAAATATTTAAACCTGCAAACCAATAAACATAATTTTAAATAAAATATGACTGTTTTCTTTGCGCCACATAAGTGTCTTAATGGTAACTGTTGCATAATGGTGACACAAATAAATCCAGGAACGTTAGTGAAGCAATAGCAAATTAAAGGAGAAAAAACATGAAAAGATAAAATGCAATATGTAAGAAGTTACAACTGGGGAGTAAAGCAAATGTCCCCTCTAGTGGAAGAAGCCCCTATAGTGTTCAGGAAGCAGACAACAGCTCTAACTTCAAGATTAAGCTTAAAAATTTTGTTTTTGACAAATCTTTTAAAACTTATAGGAAACTATAACTTAATTGATTACCTGTGCATGCTTTTCTTGAACATGTATGTCATTATTATTGTCTGCCTTTGCTGTCATCTCAAATCCCCAACCAACTGAGGCAGATTGTCGCCTTCCTCAAGTCTGTTTCAGCTGCAATTTTATTTAAAGGCCTCTCATCCAGGTTTTGTCATCACCAGTGACACCTAATGCTTGCTCATGATGGAGGATTGCTCTGAAGTGAGGATCTGATGCAATCTGCTGGGTTCTTTATAAAGGATTTTCATTTTTAAATGAATTGGCATTTTACAAAACTTTGATTTTTGATTTTACAAAACTTTGAATGTGTTCTGTGTAAAGTACATTTTCTGTGTAAAGATGACATTTTTTGTGAATTGGTCCAATAGCAGTAAAGGGAACTGAATTACTGAGCTGGGCTGAGGAAGTCAGTAGATGGTGGAATAAGTAGTTCAAGGATCCTCTCAATCAGACCAACACATCACCCATTCCTGGAGCTGAAATAACAGAGGCTAATAAAAAGTTGCAGGGTTTAGAGGGTGATGAGATCTGCTCTGATTTCCTGAATGCTCTGGATGTTTTGGGCTGTATTAGCAGACACCTCTGCACGATTCTATGGATATTAGAGGCGGTGGTGCTGGAGTGGCAGTCTGGTGGGTGGTGGGTGGGTGGGGGTGGAGGGCTTCACATTTTTAAGACAGTGGACTGGAGGGTGTGTTCCAGTTACAGGGAATTTACACTTCTCAGCGTATCTGGTGAGGTCCATACAGAGATGCTGGGGAAGAGAGTCTGATCAGTTGTTGAACCTTAGATTCAGGAGGAACAATATAGATTCTGTCCTGGCCATAGAACAATGGACCAGCTTTTTACCCTTGCTACGATTCTGGAGAGGGAATTGGATTTTGTTCAACCAGTTCACATGAGCTTTGTGGACTTGGAGAAGGAATTCTACCGCATCCCTCAAAGGGGTTTGGTGGAGGGTTGGGGTTGGGAGGGTTATATGTCAGTATTGGTCAAACAGGTGAGGCCCAGAATCCTTGCGGAGGATGGCTGCCTCTGGACTGATCCAATGGATAACTATTTTTTTCAAAACTTCTCTGCTTCCAGCAATACTACTTTTAATATTCAAACTGTGGAGGCTGCCTTTCTTTGGGGTGGGAAGAATTCCAGGATCACACAGGTCTATCCTTGAAGATGGCATCAGTTGCTCTAAATGTGTCCAATTTAAAATCTTCTGTACTAGTCAATGTCCATTTTATGAAAACCCTGCACTGTAAAACTGAAAACATGAAAAGATAAGAAAAATGTGGGTGGTAACCAGCAAAACTCTAAGACAGAGAAAAGTCTTGTTATACTGAATAAAGTCTTTATAATAGAGGAGGATGTGTGCTTATATAATAGATAACCATTAAGCTGACTCGGAAAAATAAGTTTATGAAGTTTAAAAAAAAAAAAAAACATGCAATGTTTTCTGTCCACAGGAGCTATGGGATAATTTGTGATGTCCATAAGATAAATGGCATTGTGACTATTATCTGTTCAACCAAACAAATCCCTCCTTTGTCCACTCCAGCTTACAGTCTTTTTTCAGTTGTGGCTTTTTGTAGACAGTTACTTTTTCGACCCACACCTTTTTTAATCTGTTCATAGAGTTTGTTCACTGTTAATGCAACTTACTGGCATTACCGTTGACAACTAAAGCAGCTCTCTTTTTATCCCTGCTTATACCTCCATGTAGCCATTCTGAACACATATGAGGTGAGTGCATGTAAGTACCATGGAAACAAGCAGAAAGTCCAGATGACTGAGATCCATCATTTCCTTCAATGTAAGTAAAATAATTGGATTTGTTTCTTACACTGCTCCAGCCTCCATAGCTGACAGATGTCTCAGTATTAATTTGAGAATACTTATTTACTTGTTCATTTATGTATTATCAAATGTAAAAATGAGTCCAAGACAATGAAAAATGCTTCTTCAAATGATTCCCTGAAGAGAACAAATGGTTCAGATCAATATGAGCCAAGAAACTTGTGTAAAATGTTTGAGTTGAAGTTTGCAGTATGAATAAATTGCTCAAGGATGAAGGACAGACCAAAGCCACGTCAAACCAAAGGCAACGCGTTTGTGCCCTTATGTGTTTCAGTCCCATTTGTTTCCTATTCAACCTCATACCTCCTCTCTGAAACCCCATTTTCTACACTCTCTCCCCTTTCTCACTCTCAACCCCAAGTCCTAATGATTTCTTTGACTGTGGTAGGTAATGACAGAGTTTTGTTTGCTGTAAGATAATTGTCAAATCATTGATGCTGTGATGAGAGTTCCATTTCCTCCTGCCTGTTTAATTATTGATGGGATGTGTCACTTGCTCCATGCTCAAGAGAAAGAGCCAGGCAGGTTAAACAAGTACAGAGTCATCCCCCAATGATTACCAGGACGGAGGGAGGAAGGGTGCTTTGTGGTCAAAATGCAGCATTTGGAATGTATAAATCACATATGTATTCCATCTTCCAAAAATGGAAAAATGGAAATGGAAGATTTGGGAATCTTCCATTTCTCTTATTAAACATATGACATGTGTAATCAAATTCATTGGTGGTGGAAGCTCTTAACTAGGTTATTTCAGCAATAAAAATGTGGAATGGTTTTATTTATATATCGACTGAAAGCACTATACTTTGTTGAGTGAACTGCAAACAAGACACCAAGTATCACACATCTCTCTGTATTTTTTAAATTTTTATTAGATTGAATTTTATAGTGTTCATGTGTTGTTATGAACATTATAAGAATATAGCACCCTGCCATGGACTGGCAACCTGTCCAGGGTGTATTCCTGCCTTTTACATGAAGAATCTTTGGGGCCTATTCCAGCCTTCTTCATGATTCCTACATCATATTTCGATGTGTTCCAATCAAGGGCTTAACAACACTGTAATGTTTTGAATTATATTGTAAACATAAACTATGAAAAGCAATAAGTCTCTTCTCCATTAAGTATATTTCCAGAATGATGAGTCTCACACCAGGGAATGTTAATGGCACCACTGTGTTTGTGAAAAATCATTCAAAGGAGACTGTTTTTCAGATGACATGTAGTTTCCCAAACAATAATTATTCCTGTGTTTGAGACTAAAACCATCCAAAGACATTTGTTTCTCTAAATTTAACCAAATGTGTTTTGGATGTAATGACATAACCCAAAGGGGAAAACAATTATTCCAAACCTAATAGAACAATGGCTAAAATGAAAACCAGCTACATTTGGATATTTTTAAGGAGCAAGGTAACATACTAAGTCAACACAAAATTACCTTCTTACATGGGTGCAAGCAACAGAGTACTTTGCAAGATTGTTTCACATTTCTAATTTAACATGAATACACCAGCCACCTGCAAAAATAAGTAGCTCATTTTGTGAGATATTTATTGATTTGGTGATTTTATTGATAATTGTATTGTTAAAAAAAATAGTTAAATTAAAAATATATATATTTTCTCCGCACACAAAGTTCAGTCACATATTCCTCAAGGCAAAACCTTCAACTTATCTTCTTTTAGCTTTAAATGGCTCTCAATTTCAAGTCACAAAATTCTATTTTAGTTCAGTCAGCATCAAAAGCTGAGAGCAAAAGTAAATCAGTAAAGGCAGGTTAATACTTTTCTTTTCAGGTGTACCACTCTATTTGAAAACAGTGTGTTATCTTGTGCCCCACAGTTTGAAGCAAACCTTTTAGCAGCAAGAATTCTCTTTCATTATTCAGCATTTCCTGTTTTGATTTAAAGTTCAGTTTTAAGAATTTTTTTAAGCTTAGATATACAATTTTCCATTTTTGCTGTCAAAGCAAAACTTAAAAAATGAATGGACTACTGCAATGCACTTGACTTTTCTTTTTTAAGCTAACATATTGACATTTGCCCCCATCCCTCACCCCACCTACCCACCCACACACACATACACACACACACACGCACACACTTTCATTGCAGTTCTGTGTCAGACGTGCAAGACTAAATATTTTATAGAAATTCATGAAATATATCACCTCGACAATGAAAAGTGAGGTTATGTATAAATCTATCTACAAGCATGACATGAATGACATATAAAGAGATTGTAACAGTCTCTTTGTCAGTGGGCAGTCTGAGTAAAACTCATCTAATCACAATCTCTCACTGAATATAGAGATTTTTATTTTCTTCTTAGTCATATTTTCAATTTTAAAAATGATAGAAATACATTATACTGAAATGACATTTAAAGCACAGATCAATGGATAAAAAAATATTTTCCATGATGAATGGAGGGGCGGAGCCTCACCTGTTTGCCCTGAATCCATGTGGTTCTTCGGAGCAGCCAAAATTCCAGATAATATTCCACACCTGAATAAACTATGTTCATGTCCACACTGAATGTTCAAGCTGCTGAAAGGGCTCAGAATTAGCTTTTACTGTGCATCAGATTTGGCTCTGGCCATTTAAGCCTGCGATTTTGGTGGCACCATTGTAGTTTCTTAGATCCTGTGTTTGAACTTTTAGGGTGGTCATTACAAAATACTTCTACCTACCTCACCACATCTCAACCCCCTTGGATTTTAGTGCGTTTGGCTGCTCATATAATACTGTTGTGGCTTTCCTGCTTTGTTTCCCCATGCCTCCTAGATGATATGTTCTTTTGGATCATCTTCAACCAGGATCAGTTCCTCCAAACTAAGTATCTACATCCATATATTTCGGATTGAAACTGTGAGATTCTTCAGTCACCTAAGGAAACCTTCACAATAACAGAAGAGTGTTTTTGCTCCCAGAGGGAGCTTAGATTAGCTGCAGTGGTAGAAGGTACTCTTTGTTTATAGAATTTATCAGATAAGTTTATAAGATATGCCCATACAAGGTCAAGCAAAATATAACTGTCCAGGTTACATGTAGCTTCCTAAACAATAATTATTTCTGTTTTTGATCCTAAACCTAGCTAAGATATTTGTTTATCTAAAGCTGTCCAAATGTTTTTTTGAATATTCCTAACAGAACAATGACTAAAATAATGCAATGTTTATCTTTATGTTTGTAATGTTAACATGTATCGATTTTTCATGGAATAGTGGTAACTTAAATATTTTAAATAGTACATCCATTGCTCTCATCAAGATTTTTTTTTTCCAAAGTTCACAAAAATGTAGAATAGTACTACTCTGGCGATAATGAATGCACTAACAGTACATTGAGATCTTTCCAGCATATTCAATATCCAATTTAGTGTTTAGATTTGACAAGTTAGGTATTTCACTCTGAAAGGCTTCATGAATGAAACAAGCTTTGTTATGGCACTTCTGCATGCATTTTCTTTTCGGTTTTTGTTTATTTTGTTTTGATTTTTCTCAGCCTCAGCAGCAGTAGGAGGCACACTGCTCTTTGTGATGCAAAAAGCTTGTAGATGTACTGATAAACCTTGAAACATGTTTCAATCTTTAAAAAGGTGGCACAGCAATTGGTCATTTGACTGAATATTTCTCTTATTGATGGAAATTAAAATAATGCAAACTTAAAATGAAAATGTTTGTTGCAGACCTTGTGTGCATCTCAGCATGAGATGATAGTTTCTTTTTACATGTGACCACTAAAACAAGGACATTTTAAGAGATAGCTTTTCCAAGACCAAGCTCTACATTTATTACTCCTCCAAGGTGGTGAAGAATCTGGGTGATTGATGACCAGTTATTGTTCTGTAACCAGGCTGCCACTGTTACTGTGTCATGCATTGTGCAACATGAAGGAAATTAGGCTTCACCTCGCTATGTCACCCAAGTCCTGGTATCAGCCATGGGTATTTCCCACCTCATCTACTGCAATGCCCTCCTGGGTGGTCCTCGAGCTTGCAGTGCAAAACCTTTACAAATGGTTCAAAACAAGGCAATGCATCTGGTTTTCATCCCTATGCAGAGGGCACTTTCAGGCCAGACAGTTTGCACAGACTGTTCCACACTGGTGGAACGACCTGCCAATTGCTATCAGACCAGCTTCTCCATCTTCAAGAAGCTCTTGAAAACACACTTTTTCCATCTTTTTTTCTCCCTCTCCTAACTGCCCAACTGAGCTGCCAGACTCTAATTCCACTCTCTTTTGCACTTCCCTAGTTTTATTTTTGATTGTGTTTTACTGTTGACAATTTGTAATTCCATTTTTCCTTTAGAATTGCACTTTTGGCAAAAGAAAAGCCTCTAATTTTGGGTTTGATTGGATTCCTCTTTTAGTAAATCAGTTTGGATAAAAGATTCAGCTAACTAAAATGTAATGTAAATAATTGAATTCATATAGTGATGAGAATGGATTTTGTGTGCATTGGCATTCTGGTCACATTATATGAATTTTGTTCAGTGCTTCAGAATACACAGGTAGGGCATTATGAGGGATTATTGGCAAAATGACTGATGATTATAAACATTACTTGATTTATTTCACCATTGCCAATTCAGTCTTCTTCAGTGTAGCCTATTGTAATTCATTTCAGGTATTTTATCCCTTTAAGACCAAGGGATAATTTTGCAATCATGAATCATGGTTTTCTTCTTTCTGTATATTAACTCCCCCTACTTTGTTTGAGCCAAAGCTTTGACAGAGCTCCTGGCTCAACAGTATTGTCCATGACTTGCACAAGAACATTGCATTGGAAGTAACTATGACTAACAATAGTTGTACAGTATAATATCTAAGCATGACCAAGAAAAGACTGAAAACACAGAGGTGCTGTATTACCTTTATTAAAAGGAAACAATATCTTGCATAAATGCTAAGACAAAACTGCAGACTGGTAATATGACATGTCACTGTGGTTATAGTGTCTTCTAACCTTGAATGCTGCATTCAACCCTCTTCACATTTCCATCCCCCAAAAGTAATTTGGTACCCATAGCTGAGAAAACAAAATGAAAAAGGAGAATAGTTTAATGAAACTGTGACAGTAATGGTGTCTCACAGGATGCAAGCACCTTTCTTGGGTAGAAAGTCTAGTGTCCACCTGACAAGAGACTGATGTGCATCAATACTGTACATGGGTGGAAAAAATACACTAAAGGGTGTACACACTGGAGTAAAGTGTGACAGGATGTTCCCCAGACCAATCATTTAGATTATTATTTATATATATGTTTTGGATACATTATAGGATAATGAAAATAAAATCTTTCACAGTGTCTCCCCAGTGATATATCACACTTATCGACCCCTCTCTGCTTCAAAAACAGACATCATTAGAAGAGAAGCTTCCACAACATAAGTTAGTTTCTCTCAGCTGACTGCAAGTAGGATGTTAAATCCTGTCTTTATGTTATTGTTGGCTTCATTCCTGCTTTCTTCTTTCTGTATATTAACTCCCCCTACTTTCTTTGAACATCACTATCTTTGCTTGTTTTTGTGTTAAGTGGAATGTTTCCTTCTTAAAAAAAAAAACAAAAAAAACTGCATAATTGTTAGGGTACAACCAATACAATTAATCAAAATCCGTTGTTCATTGTGTGGAAAAAAATGTCTGTGTCCCCATAAAAGGAGTTCAAGTTGAAGATGTAGAAATATTATTTTTACTTGCAACAATTTTCCCAACTAAGAAAGAAAACTAATTGAAAGGAAAAAAAACACTAGAGGACCCTTCCCATACTCTTCGCCACCTTGTCAAGCTGCCACATCCCCACCAGTTTGAATATCATTGAATTAAGCCTCACCTTTTGAGAATCACACTTTTTTTTTTTGAACAAATACGTACCTATTTACAACTCATGGGCAGCTCACTTAGAAGCAGTCAGGAATGGAGGAGCATTTGATCTGACTGCTTGAGGAAATTAAAAAAATAAAATTAAATAAAATAAAAAAAATTTAAAAAAATAAAAAACTTTTTATTTTTCAAGACTTTACTTCCCTCCCAAGCACCAACCATTTAACTTTCAGGCGGAAGCTCGTGCAAAACTAAGATTTATTGCAGTTCCTCGCCTGACCACGAGGGTGGCTCCAAAAGCAAGTCTAACTCAATTGACTTCCATGTTAAAATATCTAACTTTAAATCAGAAATAAACACATTTACAACAACTGTTCAGGAACCACTGGGTCACATGACCTAATGCTTTGTCTATTGTTTTATACAGTCTATGCTCTCTCCATGTAACAGCTTCACCCACAACGCTTTGTCATGACACTTTGTCATGCCGAGCATTGTACATTGCAGAATATTTCAGCTCCAATAAATCACAACAACTTTTTTCCAAATTATATATTTAAAGTATTTTCAAGAACCATGAAGCAAATTGTAATGAAGCACAAAAAAATTTTTTTGTATGTTTGTTTTTTTTCTGTCTCGCTCTGTTTTCTTTGACTTAAATGCTGACAGTGGTTAGTGGTACATCGAGATGCCACCAAATTTGAGTGTAATCTATTGGACCAAAAGACAACAAGACCACTCCAGTAAACTTTTTGTAATCTCTTGGGTCTCTTAAATTTAAAGTATTCCTGCTTCAAGGTATAGAATAACTGTGCTCTCTTTCAGTCAAACAAACTGAAGCAACACTCAAAGTAAAGTTTTTAAACATTACCATGGTCTGGCTATATCCAGGTAAAGACACACACACACACACACACACACAGGAGCACACACACACACACACACACAGGAGCACATGCTGTGAATGAAAGACAGGCTGCTTCTGCTGTGAAGCATTATTCCAGTTTGTTCAAAAGCTTTGCCGACTTGAGCCTGATGCCCTCCTGCGGAGGAGAGCACGGATATCAAAAAGTGGCCACTGGTATGTTGTTCCTGATGGCAGGTTGTGGAGAATCAGTATTCCTGCTGGATCTGCAGTTGTACCTGTATCCATAACACCCACTGAAACTTCACATTTTCTCTACAGATTAAACATTATTCTGATTAACTTTCATTTATAAATATGACCACAAAATCCTCTTTAAATTACTCCCCCGTTCTTCATTTTTGTATAAGCACTGGATCTTAAATTCTTCGCAACTAGAATGTATTCATGTTTTTGCATATCACCTTGTTGTTACACTATTTTTTTACTTTTTTTTTTTTTTTTTACACTATAATGGTTACCATTGACCAGTGCCAGCAATGAGGAGCATTAATCAGAACACAGCATTTAAATACCAGATCTAAAATGTTTTACAGTCAGTAAATGACGCAGGAATACCAACGCACTCTGCACCTTTAACATTTTAATTTGATATACTTTGATTCTTCTTTGCCTGATGTATTATGAATGTGTGTGAACATGAGGTCTGTTGACAGGAAGCTTTGATCGTATCAGGTAAAACAACACAGGGATGAGAGTGGTTGAAAGCTTGATCTTGTTGCTGTGCACTCAACAAACCCTCGGTGCTAATAAGAGAAAGCAAGCCATTAAAATGTAATTTGGACCCCATGTTTTCTTTGAGCAGAGAGGAGGAGTGTACATGTTGGCCACACATTGGCTGGCAGACAGCAACTACAAGTGTGTGTATGTGAATGTGTCAGTGTGTAGCCATGAAATATTGATTGCCGATGCACTTTTTTTTTCTTTTTGGTGTCATCCCCTGCTCATTGACCTCTGTGTAATTACCTTTGGGATGACTGGGAGTGTTATTTAAACTCATGACACTCTGATCTTGTTTACCTCCCCTCCAAGCATCAGTATTGCAATAAACATGCCAATAATAGACTCTAAACACTGTTAGAAGGTAACATGTTGAAGATTTTCTCTCAATATGTCATTGCTTAATGAACTCAAACCACCTGTCCTGTGTACTGTGGCTCCTTTGAGACATTTATTTTTTCTTATAAGTTGCCTTGGTGTGTGCAAGTAATTATATTGTCATGAAGAGTTTTGATCAAACAAAAGCTTAAGGCCAGTTATTCAAGGCTGAAGTTACAATTCAAAAGTTACTGTCTAAAGTATGAATTAATCTTCCCACAGTATTAAAATCTGCCACCAAAACTAATCATGCAGAATACATGTATCCTGAGATCCAAAGACATTTAAAATCTGTGTACTTCACTATTATTAATATTGTATTTCCTAACAAATGATACAAAAATGAAACATTTAGACAGTTTCTGTCCTCATTTTCTTTTATTATATTTAACATAAACATGTATCTGAATGTGCTTGGTGATTGGGGAAAAAAATAAAGAGAATGAGAAAGCGACAGCTTGCACTTTTCACACTCCCCTTGGGAATATCAGTTTTTGGAAATAGACTCATCGGGGATTGTTGGCATTTGCTTGAAGTGATATATCTTTACAATTGAGGGAGCTGGTATCTAAGGTGTGCCTGTTATTGTGGACCAGTTCCTCTGAGACAAAATAACTAATCAAGTTTGTGCTTTGTGCATCTAGATACATAGCTGTGACATTTTGAGAATTATAATTGCTTTGTCTGGGTTTCAAATCATATTTAGAAATAAAATTGCTGTCTTTTATCATTACTAAACCTCTGCCAGCCAATAAAAGTACAAATACCATCCACTTCATGCCAAACATGGCAGTCACTGATTTGTTTCTACTTTTCCATTTGAGACATTTATAACAACCTAACCTATTAGGAAAGCAGTTCAAAGCTTTAGCAGCAGTAATCTATTCATCAGTTACATCTTTTCTTTGTGTTAAAAGGACAAGCATGACAGAGAGAATTAAGTCTGAATAGACTTTATTGAAGTTGACACTTGGAGACACATTTGAATCAATAAAAAAGTAAAAAGCAGCAATTAGCCATAATGTGGTACTAAGAGCTGAGAGTGTGGAAACTGTCGTACAATTTAAAGATTGAATAAATGGCCCTCTCTGGTTAAGGGGCTGTTAGCATCATTTAAAGAGGTAGTCCCACAAAGAAACAGCTAATAAATTCTCAACCCCATTTCTCTTTATTTTCAGAATACTTTTCCTGTGACACACACATACACTAACTAACTAACTAACTATTTAACTAAATAAATAAATAAATATCACATAAAAATATTAATCCTACTCTTTTGTTGTTGGGTTGGTAAAAAACACATACCCCAAGTCTATTCATTTTGTGATATCATATTTTATTTTATTATTTTACAGTGTTTACTTTACAAAACTTAAAAGTAAAGCCCTAACTTGATTGCTTTCAGTGGTTAAAAGCAATGTCCAGAAGGTGAAAAGGGCAAGTTTCACTCCTCATGTGGTTTTCAAAAATCAGACATTAAATCAGCTTCTCTACATCACTTTAACAACTGGATGCATGATAAAGCTTATGCTGAGTGAGGTTGTATTTTCCATGTAGACTTGCCATAACTCTTGAATAAGACACAGAAACATGCTGACATGATATCATCACAGTGGTCCTGCAGATTAATGCCTGCTTTGTGCAGTTCCCCCATACCACCACACTCTGAAGGTGCTCTTTGGGATTGACAGTTATACTGACTGTGAAGATCGTTTGAGTACAGTGAACTCATTATCATGATCAAGGAAGTATATTATATGAGCTTTATGACATAGCAAGTTATCCTGCTGAATGTAGCCATTAAAAGATGGGTAGAGAGATGGCATGGTCAGCAGCAATACACTACACACCATTACCCACTTCCACCAGCGAGATGTGTCAGAGGATGTACAAGCCAGGATAGAGCCATTGTTTTGTGTGTTTTTTTTCCCTGTTGAACTTTTTGTCCAGCCATCATAGCGCTATTACAGAAATGAAGAAACATCAGACCAAACATTTTTCCAACCCTCCAGTGTTGTTCAGCCAACACTGGAAATGTGGTGTCATTTTTTTTTTCTATTCTTTGCTCACAGTGGAACGTTCAGTGTAATCGCCTGCTGCTGATCAAGGTTTGTTCAGAAATTCTCCTGTGCATACTTTATGTGTTTTAAGTGTTTACTTGAGTTACTGTTAGCTTGAACCAGTTTGGGAATTCTTCTTGGATTTTTGCCATCAAGCAGTCATTTTTACCCAAAAACTTCAGCTCACAAGGGTTATCATCTATTGTATATAAATGCTGTACCATAAAACCTAGAAATAGCTGAACATGAAAATCTCCATGCCTCCCCATTTAATGGCATACTCAAACTAACATATCTCTTCAACAACAGCAGTTTTAAATGGAAAGTTAGCTTCAGTTTGTATCGTCTTTCTTCTGTTTCTGATTCTTCATTTAGACTTAACCATGTCTGGCTACTTAGATGCATCAAGTTAATTTATAACTTATACCTTTTTGACTAACTGTCACTTTCTATTATATTTTATTTATTTATTTATTTATTTGCTGTTATAATGCTAGAGAGAAAGTAGTTAAAGGCAAGAAGAAGCCACAGTCCAAATTTGTTCATATAAATGTTTTCTTTAAGTATTGTACTGATGTGACTTTGCTGAAACTGTTAAAGCTATTACTTACCCTGGTATGACCAGATGAAACAAGCTATATGTGCTTTTATCTTTTGCACATTTTACATCAGTGTTTTCAAGAAAACACATATTTTGCTATAAAAATAGAATTTTGAACCACTCGTCAGTTATTAACAGATGCTGGGAAGTCGATGCAACACTGCAGCACACATATCCCCATTGATCATTTGGAAATAAGGAGCTGATATAAAAAAATGTTTTGAGTGGGTCCGATGGGGGTGTCCTCCTTGAGCCTGCCGCAGTTCCTTGCCTGGGATGCCGCTCCTTGGAACGTCCTATGGGCTCCTGACTTGGCCGGTGGATGGGGGGAAGAGAAACCACAACTCCCCCATGCCCTCTCCCAGGCTAGGCTCCTGCCAGGCCTTTTTAATGCATACACTAGATAAGAGCACTCTTCACATCACCACATTCACACAGAGGGCTGGAGGTGCCGAGTTTGGGTCGGGTGCGCTGCCACCTCTCCATACCAACCCCATACCGACTCGTGCCCTTCTTTTAATGCATTTTAGCACGGCTTTATTATCACTTAGTTTACATTCACAGGTTGGGTAGCACACACACACTGTGTTTTGATCAGGAACTCAGAACACAGCCTAAAATCACAATATCACCTCCACACATGGGTAGGGTGTAGGGTCAAGGTACTGGCACTGGCACAGGATGGACAGGGCTCAACATGGATGGTTCGGGTGGGGGCACGCCAGGGTGGTGGCTGTGGTGGGCGAGCTTGGGGGGCCTCCATTGGCTTGACCCTCTGGCACCTCCCTCCGGGGAGGTGGGGGCCCGGGGGATGGGTGGCTGATGTGGGGCAGCCCTGGACTCTGTCCTTTGGGTCTGGCTCCTCCTCTCGACCTCCCGCCGGCGGGGCGGTGGGGCAGCGCGCCTGCCTCCCCCGCTGGACGGCGGGGGTGTCAATTGGGGCGTGGGGTCTCCTGTCTCACCTTTTTGCCTTCCGTCACTGTTGGTATGGGGTGGTCCTGCCATCTGGTGCCGCCCGGACTCCTGGGCTGATTTTTTTCCCCCCTCTCCATCACCCGGGGGTTGGTGGGCCTTCGACCATGCTTCCCGGCATCCACAGGGGCTGGACGGGTACACAGTTAGTGGTTGGGGTGGGGAGGTCATCTAGAGTACTTGGGGAGAGCCACTGCATGACACCGACCCAACACATTACCACCAGTGGTGATCCAACCTGAAGTTTGGATGTTT
>JAOWBL010069337.1:6040-17048 GCA_028564865.1 Zenarchopterus dispar
ATGATTTTAAATAGGTTTATCCTTGGGAAATAAATATAATCAACAAATAACAGGGATATGAAGTTTAAATAGGTCAAAATGTGTTATTCAAATATTTATAATATGGACAGTGATAACTGCAGCCTGATTTCATTTTCACAATGACCAATAATAATGGAATAAAGAGGACATAATCTGATCTGACATAACCCAAAAAGAAAGCCATGCAGTGTGTCCATTGCGTTAAATGTCAATAGAAACATAACTGCTAAGCCTGTTACATAAGCGTGAAATACAACTCTGGAAGTAAAACTCAACAATGATCCAAACTGACAGTCTAAATATTTGGCTGGATTCCAGTGGTGCAATGAAAGCCTTCGAGTTTTCCAGTTCAGTCCAGGATGAGAAGAGATGTCGCTCCTGAAATAGTGGGATGAGACATGATATTTCTAGTAAAACCCCTGTAATTGAGTTGACATGCTTTTAAGGCAACTTGAATTATACAGCAAGCACACAACCCCCATCTTCCAGAGGAGATGGTGCAAACCCACATCAATTAATCAATAGGCCTTTAAATCTTTATGTGACACACAGCTGCACAGAAAAAGGGCCGTACAGATCACCCAGGAAGAATTTTGCTGAGATGAGAAGTCATATTTATTGAGAGGGAATTAGTTTTGCTAAGACGTTTCCTGTTACTGATGGCATAAAAATGTCCTTTTTGTTATTTAAAAATTTAAAACATATGAATACAGGGCTCTCCTGAAGAAAAAAGAAAATAATTTAGTGAGGATTACAGACCTCAGATAAAATTGCAACTGAGTGACTCATATTTATATGCAGCTAATTAGAGACTCAAACCCATAAACATCCAGCGAATCTGTGGCTTTAACGACCTTCGCATCAATGTTCATTGTAACCCAGCGCTTGGATGCATTTCATTACAACAGAATAAAAATCAGTCTCATATTTATTTTGCATTTATTCACATGTGTAAATCTATGGATGCTACAGATAATCTAAAAACTGATGTATAATGATATTAAATCATAATTTGAAATATTGCCATACATTCATCTACACCTCAGTGAACTTTGCACATAACTGGAGTTTCTCTTAGACTTAAAAATAATAAATAAAAATAGCCCTTTCAGTAATTCATCACTTCTCATGTAATAAACAATTAATAGATGAGATTTTGGTCTCTTATGCTTCATCATCACTTGCGTCTTATAGCTGGCTTCGCACCTCCCTGATGAAAGCTAATAAAAGTGCATTTCTCCCCCTCAAATTTATATACAACTCATACTTCACTCTCTCTGTCAGTGTGAGATGTTTAATTATTTGTTGGTGGTGAAGCACAGAGATGACTCAGCTGTTGTCATCCGACTCGAGACGTGGGGAAGTGGGGGGTCAAGCACGCTGAAAAGACAGTGAGTGTAAGAGGAACAACTCATTCTTCTTAAACCTTTTACGAAAGAAACAAATGCAGATTCATTGTTCTGAGGCTTAAAAACAGCTTCTCAACTACAATGATGTACCAGACGTTCATCAATACAGATTTAAGAAAGGTAGACTCATTAAAAAATGAAGAACTATGAAGTAAATAAAGAAGCCACCTTTAGCCCGAGTTGCTCTATTCTCCTGCTTTGTACCATCAGACTGCAGGAAGTGTTTGAAGTGATGGCGACGCAGAAGCCGAGTGGCATTCGCAATCCCTGAACAGTGTCTAGCTAAGCGCTGCCTTCTGTCACCATCTGGGACATGATTTTCTTCACATAAATTTATGATGAACTATTCTTTAGCCATGAATTAGATCAAGAAAAAAAAGGATAAAGTAGAGCTGTAAGCATTAAATTACAGCTCATGGAAAACATAATTTAAAGCAGCATCAAGGGGTTTTGGGGATGGTAAATTATTAGTCTCAGTTTTATTTGAAGAAGTACTTGATTACTTTTAAGAAGCATCTTCCAGCTTTGACAGTCTCCCAAAATTGGAAAAAAAAAACAGCCAAAGTAACTTTGTACTTCTGTCCCGGTTGGGTTAGGGTTAGCTGATGGTTCAACAACTGTGTATTGTTTAAGGCACTGTCACAAAGGGAGGGGGCATAGTTTCCTGCAGCCTTTGTAGGAATTCTGTATGGTTGCCGTTCAATTCACAAGAACAACCTGACACATTCTTGAGACAATGAGGGGATTTTCCTGAGTTCTTATGATCTCTGTAAGGGCGCTTCGGAATCTACCTACAGTATACTTACAGCCATCTCACAAAAATTATTGTGGGAAGGTGACCATTCAGGACCCCTATGAACAACTCAAGACAATCTTGAGTTGTTGGCTAGAAGATCTTACGGCTTTCAGCACATTTTGTCCGGCTATATATGTGGCAGATGTCCAAGATCTCCATACATCTGTGTCCTGATCATTTCATATGTTGGAATATTTGTGGAAATGTTTGTAATTTTCTAGATCGCAGCTGCATCTTCTACAGCTGCAGGAAGAAGAAGAAGATCTAGTGCTTGTAGCTGCTGCTTTTGTTCGGCTGTGGCCTAGCGGTGCACATATGACGTATTTCCACCTTATGACGTACTTCCGGGAGTATGCATGGAAATGTGTGTTGATAGACCCTTTCTGGGCCTATGTATGATGATGTGACGTAAACAGATGAAGCCTGAATAAAAATACAAATGTTCACAGCTGTTTAGTAAGCTATATAAAAGTTTTAAGGTGTTGTCTTGTTGTGTTGTTGAGCGCCAGAATGGTAGAAATATCTTTAATGGCTCCAAATTAAAATTTTATCGCATACTACTAGCTCTCCATTAATAAAAAACAAAACAACTTTTATTAAAGGAGTTGTGGTGAAAAGACTGGAGAGAGGTAATTATCAAAACTGCTCATTCATAGCAGGTAAGTTTTAAAAAATGCTATAACATAATATGTGCTGGTTATCATGCCCATCTGATCAGGACTTGGATCAGTAATACAGGTAATGATTAAATCATCCTTCCACTCGCTGATAACATACGAGTCGGCTAATCTGCATCCGTCAAGGTTAAATTATTTTAGTCCCCGTAATTACGTAAACTTAAGTGCTCTGATGAGTTTTACGAGTACTGTTTTCATACATAACTTTCAAAACTAGTTAATTTAGGGCTGCTACCGCTGCGCTCAGGTCATGGTAGAAGTCGGATAAACATCATGAAGACACATCACATGAACACTAGAGTGATCGCCATACTACACACACTGCACCCATCACTGTCTTGTCTTTTTGTCAGTCTTGTACTTTTGTGTTTCACATTGGTGGTTTAGCCCTCCTTAGCAGAATTAGGGAGTTAGATGTTGATAAAATATGTGAGATTAGACTGTCAAGGAGGACTGGTGAAGCACACACATTAATATTTGCTGCAAGATTAAAACGCATAAATATGTGCCTTGGATAAAGGTTTTGCCAAATCATGGTATTAACTAATAAAATATATGCAGAGACAAAAATCAGAAGTGAAATGTAGCGCTGTGATTTGAATAAATAATTCTAATTTATCTTCTATCTAGACACATTCTTAAATGCATGAATTTGAACTTCTTGAATGCTATTTTGGGAACAGCTGCTCTTGCTTACTAAAATTGAGACGTAACAAGATTTTTTGAACTTTTGATCTTCTTTTGCTTTGGGGCGATAATGTTCTTTTTACTGCTTCACATTATTCTGTGTCTTGCTCTGGCAAACTGAATTCCCCGTCGGACAGTAAACAGAGTTGATCTTACATCACATCCAGGGTTCCACACGACAGGAAGATGGCACTTATTCATACTTTCTACACAAACAAACTCATGAGTGAACATCAGAGTAGATCAGAGTAGAGTAAATCATGACAGGCAATTCTAATGCGTGCAAACACACGATAATCAGGCGTCTTTCCAGCTGTGATGAACCATCTTAATAAGGACAGGAGCCAACCAGATACACCGCTCTGAGCAGAGAGAAGGAAAACAATAGGAACAGGAGAGGATAACACTTTTGGTTTATTAAATGATGAATGAAACCCCTATGATTTACTTATGATTTCTTTAAATGTGTGATCACATTAAAAAAGGAGAAAGAAAGAGAAAGAGAAAAAAGGAAAGTTCATTATCTTTCAATTCTAAGGTTTCATGGATTAGAAGTGAATGAAAGATAACTACTCATGGTCTGAAGATCAGACAACTACAACCTGGGATAAACAACAATTCAAGCTTTAGCGGTCGGACAGATGGCCTCACATTTGATGATAGATAACTCTGGGATACAAAGGAGTCCCTGGTGGACTCAGTGAGTGTGAAATACCACATGTTAAATCAAATCCAGATCATCCCTCCTCCACAACAACGCCTGACAGTTCGTGTGAGGTGTTTTTTGTTTGTCTACTCCACTTTGGCGTCATCTGCCTGTAAGATTGTTCCTGAAGTCTTGTGATTTGTTCAGATGCAACTCAGCAAACTAGAATTGTGTGTCCATATTCTTTATCAAGACAAGAGTCCGCCTGTCACTACTTTTAAATAATTCAACAATTGTTCAAATCTCTCATTGATGATGGTTGTAACATTTGAGAAACCTGGCAAATATTTAGTTTATTCTGTTTTTTGAGTCTACCCACCCGTGCGGGAAATATCAGCTGATTGTCTCTGTTTGCTCCTGAGACAGGTGCAGGTTCTATTAAGTAATTTTCTGGACATTTTCTTTTTCTGCAATAGTAGAAAATGGCCTTAAGTTCTCAAAAGAAATCTTTAAAGTTTTGATGACCCAGAAACATGTGAACCTGTACGATTCACGGGGATCCTAACAGATGGTTTATTTTCTGGTCATTGTTGTTCTGATTTATTTTGCCAATGTAAGGTGAATTGGCTAAATTTATTTGTCCTGTGCCAGTTCACAACAAATGTCCCTTTACAGAAAACCACACAAGTTAACTTGACATCAAATCGATACCCTGCAATTAATTCCAAATAAATTATAACGAATCAAATTCAGTTGAGTAACAGACAGCTATTTCAATCCAATTATAATCCAAGGCAGTGTAATAGTATTCATACAGCACCTATTCTGAAACATTAGCGTGACTGATTTTAAAGGACCACACTGGATCTTCATTTCAGTTCAATCCTTCATCCTGCTTGGCTCAAACACAGTCAGTCTTTGAAAATATGTTCTTTATACAAGCAAAGTTTAGAGGCTGTTGCTGTTGCCAAAGATTCTGCAACCAAATATTTATCATGTTGGGGAAAAACTGAGATTTTTTGTTAATTCATGGCTGTCCAGATGTTCAGCACTGGAACAGTACAGTTAGAAGTGTCATCTCACAGCAACTGACCCTAAACAGGACAAAGAAGGTTTAGAAAATGAATGCATGGATGGATTCTGATTATCTGAATCAGGCTTGTCTAAATTTAGGAGTCCCAATAATGCCGATTATCACTGCATAAAGAACACTTCAGCAAGCTTAAAAAGACACAGGCAGTTACAATCCATGTAATGCACATTTATCCCTGCTTTTGAGTCTGCAAACATTTTTAAACAGCATCAGAAGAAGAATGTAAATAGCATGGCATGCATGCACACCTGCTGCAGTCTGTGTCCGTACCTGACTGTGGGCATTTCTGTTCACACGGTGCCACACCTAGCCAAGGTAGTTAACTCTCATCAGCTTGTAGAGCTGATGAGACCACATATTGTACCGACTCTCTGGACCACATATTGTACCAACTCATCATTTGCTCTGTCTGCTCAGCGCCAAACTAATGTGCCTGTAAATGGAGGCGCAGCAGCCAAACTCCAAATTAAGTGACCTGGAGCAGACCTGGAATATCAGCTGCTCCCAGGCACTGGGGGCTTTAAGAAAATCTGTATTTAGGGGCTGCCAGAGAAACCATCTGTGTGCTCTGACTGCTTAAGCTTCATCAGCTGTGCTGTCACCCTCATCTCTGCACCTCCATCTTGTCTTCATTGTTTGAAAACTGAATGCAAACAGTGGATCCCCTCTCTACTTATCATCCTCTCTATATTCATGAAGGCTGGACTATCTAAACATAAAGGTCACATGGTTTAGAGGAATCAAATTCCTTTGATTTGGTTAACATTAATTATTCATTTTTAACCTGAAAGAGAGGACAAATGAAAGCAAACATATTAACAGCCATTATTTTTATTGTTTCAGTAAACATTTAAGATCACAGTCATTTCTACTACTGAAGTTTCTGCATTTTGCACCAGGTAGTTTTGTACTGAACACTTTAAGACTGTTATATGCTATTTTGATGATGTCATAAACTCTTGAATTGTAACTAGTGTCATCATAAAAGTCTTCAGGAAAGAGTTCAGGAATGTGCTTTTCTGTGTCTTAAATCTTATCACATATGTTAAACAATGCCTAAACTGATTTAGAAGCTTTTGAACAGGCACAAATGGATAGAACTGTTTCATAATCATGACAAACTTACAGTTCTGTGTGCTAGCACATTTAATTTGGTAAAATAAACAACTAATTCTAATAGAGACTGCATTAAAGAACCATATGCCATGATTAATTTCATTATCTTTAATATAATGTAGTACTTTTAAACACTGGGAATGTTTTGCTAACTTGAATGTGATGGGGGTGGAGGGTGTTGCTATACCTCATGCACAAGGGCTCATGCTGATCAAAACTGATTTATTAGTGACATGTGTATTAAGCAGGAGAGCTGTCAGTAGGACAAGAAAAGAGGTGACATGCACGAGGCTTAAAAAGAAAAATAATGTAGATGTGTACATACAGACGAGAGACGCTCAAAGGAAAAGAAAATTATGTCAGACAATCTGGTACTCTGATGAATACTAACTGATAGGTCTTGTGGATGAGCAGAAAGTCATTTGCATGACGAAAAGGCCTTCATGACTGCAGGGCAAGTCAAGCACGCTCTCATGATTCAGCCTCAGAGGATTCGCCACAAACCCCCGGCAAGCCTCAAAACACAGAAAGGCAGCCAAATGCAGAAAATGAAACCAGCAGAACACAGATCACATCGTTATTTCATTTGTTTTTTTTTTAAGATTTATACAACCCAAAGCGAAAGGCCTGTGCTATGTCAGAGTTTTTCAGTTGGTATTTAAAACACTTAAATTAATTTACTGCACTTAAGCACTACTAACGATGATTTTTTCTTCCCCATACCATATACTAACCATAATCCAGACTTACACTCCACACCATTTGATGATTGTAATGCACTATTTTGTTTCCCATTTGTAATAATATGCACCCGAAATATATGCTTGTTGTAATTCCTGGTAACACTTTTATGTGCACTAATCATATATAATACCGTCCTATAATTAAGATTTAGCGGTCCTTTTTACATACACATTTTCTTTTTTTACACTCACTCTATTTTATTCATTTATTTAACCACTCTCAATTGTCCATAGTGGTGTACATTTAAGGTACGTGACAATATATATGTTGTGATTCTCATTTGTAAATCACCTGTTCGAGTTTAGAATAAGAAAAAAATAAAAACTTTTCAACCACGAGAGAAAACCCCACACAATTTAACTGTGAAATATAAGATTTCTGCCTGATAGATGAAACCAACATATAGAAAGATGTAAGTTGTAACTGCAAAGTAAATTTAAATTTACAAGCGGTACGTCTAGATTTATAGAACGTCAAAAACGTGAGGTTGACTTGTGCGCAGTGCATTGTGGGGCAGTTGAGCAAAAAAATAAAATAAAATAAAATAAAAGTGAAGAGGTTAATATTTAAGACGTCTATTATTTATTTATTTTTTACGTGTAGCTTAAAGCGTTGTTATTTGGGATCCATGTAAAGGAAATGTGGTTGTTGACGGCTATATTTTAGTTTCCTAATTGTTTCCGGCCTCTATCGTCGAAGCCCTATCTCTGTGGTGTAGCGTCTCTGAACCAGTGGTACAAGTCTGCCCTCTACCGGGAGAGTCGCGTAAAACCAGCTACGACAGATTATCCCGAAGACCGCTACGAAAAATAGTGTAAACAGAAATCTCACACAGCGGACCGGGTGAAGTTTCAAAATATATCTGCGATGAACGGAGCCATGAATTTCAAAGACTGCGGCTCTGTGGTAGTGACCGGAGCCAACCGGGGACTCGGGCTGCAGATAGTCGACAGTCTGGCGAGTGGAGGTTTTTCTCCCGGCAAGATTATTGCCACGGCTAGAAACCCCGCCAGCGCCCAGGTAAACAAAGATATCTCAAATAGTCTACGGAGCCCGTAATTCTTTAATTTTAATATTATAACTAGAACAACCTAAGACTGCGCCATCCTGAGTCGACCGTAAACAGCAGTGATCAACATCTGCCACCAGAGGTCGCCATTGTCCCGTCTCTGGTTATTTACATTAATAATTCCCTTTTTGTACTTTTTAAACTGCAGAATCTTCAAGAGTTGGTAGAGAAACATCACAACATCCACATAGTACCTTTGGGTAAGTCAGAAAGCACCAGTGGCTGGAGTATTTAAGCAAATAATATATAAATGTATAACAAACTAAACAAGGCACAGGCCTGTGTATTATTGATGTATAAAACTGAATATTGTTTTGTGGTATTGGAGGTGAGAGAGAGAGGTGGGACTTCTATCAAAACACCCACAATATTATACAAAACAATTATCAAAAGACAAAAATAAATAACCATTTTAGAATGGCTATGGGTAATGTCTGCATTTCCTAAATGTAAAATCAAAGAGCAATAAGCTAACCACAGTTTGACCCAAGGGTACCCAAAAGTGACACATAGTGGCATAAGTTAGAATGTATGGTTAATAAGAGATGTAACTGGTAGTGCCAATAACACAATACATGAAGGCAACAGCAAATTGATTAAAAAGAGGACTTCACTTGACACAAAGAGTACATAGATACAAAACACCTCAGACACTGGGCAAAAAAAAAAAAAAAGCTAAAAAGAGATGCAAATGACAAAATGATACTAAAGTATCACAGATGTCTTTTTAATACACAACTGGAGAGGAAGGTGTGTGGTAAACCCAATCACATCTCCCTCCCAGAAAACCTCACCCTTAGTTATCAGTCTGGATCTGATAACGCTCTGGAAGGCTGCATGACTACAGCCCTCGATCCCCAAAACAAACGGGACACCGTAGCATACATATGAACCTAAACACAAGTTCCAGATAATGTGACGTGTGGGACTCTTCTTCCTCCTACTCAGGTCTAAGGGACTTTAAGGGACTTGAGACACCACTTACATACCCCTACAAAATAAGATCTTCCTGCCAAGAACTTGAGATTTGTATGAACCCATCGTTCGTAAGCATGTTTGTGACGGTAGCTTTAGGCAACTAGATCACTTTTTACAAGTTTACACTGAGAGGTTTGTTGTTTATCATGAGCTGAAAGGCCTGGAAGTACTTGTTAATGATGATATTTTCACTTAGCTTTGCTTAGGTTACCTTTGGTTTTGAGTATTTGTGGTGTTGTTGTGTGTCTTGTGTAGATGTAGTGAGTCAGGAGAGCATAGAGAAGTGTGTCGAGGAGGTGGACCGACTGGTACAGGAAGAGGGTCTGAACTGCCTGATCAACAACGCCGGCATCAACGTGGTGGCTGACTTTCAGTCTGTGACCGCTGAGAAGATGATAGAAAACTTCCACACCAATGCCGTGGCTCCTCTCATGATCACCAAGGTATTATGTAGTTTTATAGTTGTTACTTCGAGACAGTTTATGTGAGATACAGCTTTGCTGAGCCCACTGAACAAAGAAACAAAATGAAAGTATAAACACTTTTGTTTTCCTCAGTCATCACAAGCAGGATGCTCTGGTGGCCTTTTTATTCTTTGTGATTGCGCACTAACTCAAACCCATGACCTTGATACACAGATGTAACACAATCCCAGAGCTCTGAGTCGTCTGCATGTCATAAATTTTAATTAGAGCTCTGTTGTTAGTTGGCTTCGGAGTGCGAGGCTCGCCACAGAGCAGCACCCTGTGGTGGTAAAGCCATCATCGCTAATCAAAAGCCTGTCAGGAGGGTGCATTCTTGCCAGCGCAAAGTTTGAAGGACAGTTTGTGAAATCATGGGGCCACACTGCTGCTCAGAGATCTTCTGTTTCATGACTGAACAGTGAATCATGTGGAGCAGAAACCTGCTATTTTCCATCTTCATATGGGGTTTTGAACATATTCCTCTCCACGTTGCAGGGAATAGTTTTGATATATTTTCCAAATTAAATATTTGGAAATGTCAATTTGCTACTTTTTGCTTGTTCATACTAGCTTGCGTTAATTGTTCTAATTATTTTTTATTAGTGGATAGTTGAAGCATGTTGAAGATGTGTTTTAGGAAACATGATGAACATTTTTACCCTAAACAATCAGAAATTTGGCAACGATATGTATGGCCTGAGACATGTTGATTATAACACTGTGTTTCCTAACGTGTCAGTTAGATGCTTTTTGTTGAACTCCTCATATTAGAGATTCAGTGTCTAGAAATCCATTTTAATTTGATTCAACTTTGTTGATTGATTGATTTGTTTTTGTTTCTAGAATTTTAAAGCACGTCTGAAAGTTTGAGCTAGACTCAAATTTCATAAGTAATAAAATTGATCTAAGTCTGCTTGTATGGTGTATAATAAGGTTATGTGAAAAATCTAAAATAAAAGAAGACCTTAGTTCTACCTCAGGGTATTTTAACTGATGAAAAGCTTTTAGTATGACACAACTGAAACCATTCATTGGAATGGTCTTTGTTAAAACTGTGTTAGTGGCTAAGCCTCTGGAAACATCTGAGTGGAGAACGCACTGGGTGTCACAGTAAGAAGTTTCCTGATTATAATCCAGCAACCCAGCCTCTTTTCCTCCTGCTCTTCTCTCAGTCCAAAAACGTGCATGATGTGAGTTTGGCAACCCTGAACTGAGCGAGTGTAAGCTTGCATGGCTGTCTGGTTTGTTTCTGCGATGGACTGGTGCCCTGTCTAGGGTGTACTGCAACATTTACCCACTGACAGGTGG
>JAOWBL010069338.1:0-20444 GCA_028564865.1 Zenarchopterus dispar
TTTATATATATATATATATATATATATATATATATATATATAAATATATAAATGTGTGTGTGTGTGTGTGTGTGTGTGTATATACACACATGCGCACACACAAGAGCTTGTCTATTGAGTAGTTCCAGTGGTTACCACACTATTTCATTTAATCACCTTAGTGTTGATTTTATGAGTGTATTCATAAGCTCATTCTGCATTAATTTGCTGTGAAATGTGGTCTGATCGTCATCTAAGTCACTATAATAGACAAAAACATGGTGTTGAAGCTGACAGCTCAGACATATTTGCAGAATCTATGTTTTTAACAGCTGCCTTGTAGTCATTTCACAACATTTCTTTGTTGTTAAGGTCTTGGTGGTCTTGAGTAGGCCACATTAAAAAAGTATATTTTAATTGTCCTGCTGCATCATCCACTTTCTACTAAGCTTCAGGTGGCAGAGAACAACCCTGACACTTTCCTGAAAGATGTTTCAGTGAAACCTGAAAATTCATGTTCTCTTTTATGATGAGGAGTGGCCAAGGGGGCCACCAGGCCCTTGCTCAGTTCTGACATGGACTTTCTTTTGCTAGATACAGAGATGTTTTTCATTTGCAGGGATGTCTACAAGTCTTTACCTCACTGATTATTCTACATTATGCATTCTAAGTTTTTTAAGATGGACAGTGAGTTCTAGGAACAAGAACCCCAGCACTAAATTCTGACAGTTTATATTATGTGGGCTGCTGGACGCCTAAACGGCTTGTGCAGGTGAGCTCTTGATTGCACATTCCTAGAGATCTCCTTTTCATGAGACATCTTTTATCAGGAATTTGAGCAGAAAAGCAGTTAATTTCAAAGGGTTCAGAAACGTTTGCTAATTTCCATTGTGTAGATGTATCAATAAAAGTTTTGGCATCAACAAATTTTGTAACAACTTGTCTGCTAAAAAACAAACATAATTTAGTTTTGTGTTGTCTCACACAGCCACACAGGAATGTGTTCAGCAGATGCGTAGTTTAACATCTGATAGTTTAACATTCACCCTGAAGAAATATAGATTGTTTCAGTTAACGTCTTTGAAAAAATAAAGTAAAATGTCCTGATGGTTCATGTAGCTTTTTCACATAGTTTTGGATGCATGCATGGATGACTTTTGATTAAATCAGTAAACAAATTTAAAATTAAATTACAATCTAAATAAATAAGGGTATTAAAACAAATGTGAATACAGCTAAAAATTAATGCATCAGTTATTGCCTTAATTAATTCTGTTTTTGTTCCATTTAACACTATATTAATGTATTTATGAGCCATTTATGTTTTTGTATTACTTTGAGTTTTCAAATTAAGTCCTCCTTACAATGAGTCAAACCATTAGTGTCATTAATGATGCAGAAAAAAAGGACCACAAGTTTTCTCTGTTAAATTTTTTGTTTTCTGATTTGCAGTGTTCCATTTTAAAAAAACTATTTCTACACTTAAATCTACCACCCAAGATGGTATCATGTTTCATCTGCTAAAACAAAGCTCTTATTAAAAAAACAAAAACAAAGTGTTCTCATTGTCTTTAACGCAATGTAGCACATTTAGAGGCATCCATACCTATTATTTTTCACAACTACAGCATATCCTTACTCTATTTTTTTTTAAAGTGTTGAAGAAATGTGGTTGCAGTTGTTAGATTATTGTTGTCATCAGGATTGCAATGGAAATGTATGGCATGCTGTCTAAAAATATAACCTGAGGGAAGGAAACATACAGTGAAAAGAATTGGGTCCAAGCACTGAACCCTTCAGAGCTCCATGGCCAAGTCTGGTACATGAAGAGGCTCTTTTTACATTAAAAAAGTGAAATATATCAGATAAACTGGTCAAATGCAGCACCTTTAATCCAAATAGCATATTCAAGTCTCTGTAGTAAAATATCGTGATCAGTTGCATCAAATTCAGCGCTGGGATCCAACAAGACAAGCACAGATACAAGTACACTATCAAAGGCTAAGTGGAGATCAATGGCGACTTTCACCAGAGCAGTTTTTCTGTGCTATGATGGATTATCATGGCGCAGAAAAACATTTCTGTGTAAATAATCAGAGTTGAGCTGCAACAATATTTTCAAGAATTTTGGATGCATATGTGTGATTAGATATAGGTCTATAATTAGCTGAGAGTTCTGGACCAAGAGTAGGTACCTTAAGTAAAGATTTATTTCCAGCAACCTTAAAACTCTGTGACACATAGCCAGTGGACAATGGTTGACTAATTAAATCCAATACAGAGGTGTTAAGCTATGGTTGTTGTTAGCTCAGAGATCTCAATTGGACAGAAACGCTTAAGAACATCAGTACATTTTATTTGACACCACTCATCCTCATCATCTTCACATGATCTTAAAGCTTTGGGTAAACTCCAATCTCACAAATTACTGAGTTGACAGCACTTGGAAATGCTCTGCTTCAGAAATGCTCCTGGCCAGACCTGAGGTTGAGAAGTAAAGTTGGACTATCTTCTCCCAGTGGGACCCAGGCCTAACACACAACTAAAAGAAGGATAAAAAGGAAAACCTCTTTGATTGATTTTACAAATCAGTTAACACCATAACATTCTTTCAGTTATGGGATATCAGTTATTATTCCAGAAAATGAAAATATGTATAAACTTGTGGTGCATCACTTCACACTGGTTGTTTTGTTAATTTTATATACCGGTAATTGTCTTCTGTACTCAGAGACCCTGCAGGTAGATGGCAACATTATTCACAAAATAAATAAAAAATAAATAAATAAAGACATAGTAAGTTGCAAAAGCATTTTTGCAGTGGGTGCTGTATGAATTTTTTGAGTAACAGATTCAAGGTTGTTTTAGATTTCCTCCACTGAGTTATAAATAATGTTGGCTGGAAGTTAATACACTCCAATAACATCAACATCTGGGATTCAAAAAAAAAAAAAAAAGAAGTTATAAGTGGAGTTTTTTTCTGTCATGAACTTTCCTCTCTGCTCACAGCAACCACAACAGCCATATCAGCCACAGAAGTCAAGGTAAGATTATTTTTGGCTGTAAATAACATTACAAATGGCAACAAATTGCCAAGTACAAAGCACTCAATTATGCTGTTTCTGAATTCTGAAAGGAAAACTACCATGAAGACATACGTATACAACATGGCCAGCCATAATCAGTCATTCCATTAATAAAAACACCCTTCAGCACAAATTTAGCACTGCACATATTAAGTAAATACTGACAGAAAATTTTAAGCCTGAAAAAGGGTTTGTGTCAAGTGAATCTGTGCCAAAGCAGCTTTATAATACTGCTGTTATTTTAACAGGATAGTTAATTACAGTTTCTTTCACTTCAGCTTTTACCCATCTTTTGTCCCACTTTCTATCATTTCCTTGTCAATCTTTCATCCCGTCAGCAGCTCTTTTCTAAGACTTTAATGCATTATGCAAGACTCCTGAATCCCCCTCACCTTTGAGGGAAAACAGACCTCCTGTTGTCATATCTTTTAAGCCCATTAAGGCTGATAAACACTCGCTGATAAGCACTCTGAAGTCTTCAGCTGCTCAGCTCTCTGCACCCATCAGATTACGAGGACCACCTACAGCATTATTTTCTTGCCAAAGCACATATCATCTAGAGTAAATTCTGTGTAAGATCTGGGACAAACACAATCATTTGAAGCTTGTCCTTTATAATCACTATACATGAGGTAAAAGATAAAATCAGGTTACTCTTCAGTTAGAGTACCAAAATTGTATCAACTGTTATGACAAAACACACCACTAAGTCTCTGATATAGGAACTCAGTGGTTTTTTTTATATAAGTATAAAAATCTGAATACAGAGGAGAGAGATGAGTATATCATTTTTATGCTTAATTTATATATGTATATTTTACCAGGTATACCATGCTTCATGATTATAAATTATAATTTGACCATGAACTGATGGAATACTAGAGACTACACAATCATCCACATGACGCTGACTTATGTTAGCCTCCCATCTATTGTGCTTTAAATGGGAGTAGGAAAATAAAAAAATCATGCTGCATTAAAGAAGATTTTAAACTAGTAACAAGACCATAAAATCAATGGGAACATATTTATTGAGGCAATAAATCAAGAGAGAAGTAGGGTCAGTATCTTATAAAGGTATATACATGAGGACTTTTTTTTTTTTTGTAGCCAAAGAAATTGCCCTCTGCTGGTCATTAGATAGACAGAAAACCTACTTGAAAGAAAACATCCATTATAGCTTCACTTTTCATCTCCAGTCTGTGACAAAACTGAGTATTGTGACTCTCTTTTTCACTTATACCAGGACTGAACACTTTACATTCATTTTTCAAGGACAAGAAAGGCAGAAAGAAAACATCACACACAGACACACACACTCAAATCACAACAAATACCTTCTTCTCCTATTTGCTATCATATTCAATCTGTCACTTGTGATGACTTCTCAAAGTTTGGTAGTTTTCCATTCTCATTGGTTCCAAGCACATTCAAAGTTCATTTGTATCCTCACCCTGCAAGTGACCAGAAGTATATCCTTTTTTCTCATTATACTGGGTTGTGGACCACAGACATAGATTAATCTCTGATTTATTTATTTATTTTTTGTACTTTGTCTACATATTAACAAGGTTAAAAACTTGATGTCTCTTGCAGGGGGGACTTTAATGGAAAAGTGACCAATATCTTTTTTTCAGCACAGATGATACAGTACACCGTCCTGATTCCATCCTCCAAAAATCTCCTGTGAATTCCTTGAAGGTCTCTGCACTCTCCACCCAGTGCTGATGTCAGTTTTTCAAACTGTTTGCATCTTCTTGTCTATCCCTCCAAATTCATGCCCCACAGTAAAGAAGGATTCAGTGATCATCCTAAATCAAACAACTGAGTGTCAAGCATAATCTATTGGTTAGCTTTATTTAGTGGGAACTTGGAAATTGCAGATTCAGTACAAGAAGCTTCTACCGGCCTTTCATTTTAAGGAGTGCCACATGTAGTATGGAAAAAGTGAAAGGAATTTTGGAATGGGAAAAGAAAAACAAACCAATAAACAAACAGACATGACAAAGAGAAAAGCAATTGCAAAAAACAGTGAATACACTGTAAAAGCCAAATCAATGCAGATATACCAGTTGACTCGGCGAGAAGTTCTTAACCATATTTAAATAATTAATTTTTCATCATTTATTTGTTTATTTTTACTTTCTATCCTTTATATCTATGTATTTTTCATGTCGCAGTTTGTTTTTTTCAATTAATCATATCTTATGTTTTAATCTTTTGCAGGTTTTTTTCTCTTTCGCAATCCTAGAATTTAATAAGGAAATGCAGACAGAGGTAAAGATAATACATATTAATGGATTTTTTTCCTCCATTTTCAATTTCCTCATATTAGACCTTATTTGACCTTACGGTCTGTACAAATTACTACTTTTGAGTTTTCAAAGCTTAAAAAAACAAAACAAAAAACAGACTTCAACACCAAATACTTACCTTAAAGTCATCCAGTTTACCAGCTAGAAAAAAAAAAAAACAACAAAAAAAATACATGATTGCATGATGGTCCAGTTAATGAGATTAAGATTTAAAGCAGCAAAATTCTAATCAATTGCCAAATCTTTGCAACTCAGTTTTACTTTATTTTCACAGTTTAATACATCTCTCAGAAATGTCTTTAATTATTTTGTGTTTCTCTCTCTAATTAAATCTCTTTCATTGCTTTATTCTAAACTTTATAGCTGAAGTATATCTGCTCTTCATTTTAATTAAATCTGATAAAACTAATATGGCCAATAAAGAGGTTAAAATCAAAACTGGCAAAATTCACTTCATGCACACTCTATAAGCCAAAGTAAAAGCATTGTAACAGAATAAATTAAACAAAAAAGCTTCACATACACCCTCACAATGCTTATTTGGTCATTCCCCGGGAGGCAGGTGGACTCCTCCTTTGAATGTTTTTATATAAGAATTGCCCTTGATTTGTTTGTCCAATAACAAATGTGATGCTTTTCTCCTTTGCCCAACAGTTTAATTGGAAATTGTGCTCTGAACATTCTTGAATCCTGTGCATTGTTGTGGCCTTTCTGAAATTGCCTTTGCAAAAGCTTCCAACATCCCTTGGAATTAAAGACGGTCTACAGGGGCCCCGTTCATTATCCCAACACACTCTGTGACTGTTTATAACGGCTTTCTGGCACCTGTGCTGCTACTTAGCGATAAGTGACTCAAGAGTATTAACTGTAATAATGAGCTCTTTGCTTGTTGTCCTCACTTTGGTTTTCCATGTTCTTTTCAAATTATTTGCATTTCCTTACCTTTTATCTAAAAGAAATGTGCTTACTTAAAAAAGGAAAAGGGGGTATGGTTCTAGGTTTGAATAAAACATGTGAGAAAGAACACTAACCCGAGTTTTAGAATGAAAGCCACCATTTATCATTGTAGTTAGCTGCACGTGTACAGTAAAGTTTAATTAAGGCTCGTTTAAACACAATATGTGTTCTGAATGCGTCATGGAATGAACTTCAGAATCAGCTAAATCAATTCATTCAGTTTATTTTCTCTCTTTTTTTGTTGAGCAAACATAAGGGCTTATTAGCAACCTTATTATCCTCTGCTATTATTGTAAATCCAAACTCTAAGAAGGAGATGAGAGGTTTGTCTGAGGGAGGCCTAATGGATGCAAACTGTATTTAAATGTGCTTTTCCCCCCATCCTGTGTAATTGAGCTGTAATTGTGAAGTAATTATGAAGTTTAACATGCAGTTTCAATATTTAAAGCTTTAATTTTGAAAACTGAGAGCACATCTTATCAATAACACAAATGCCTGTGCTGCAAGATGGAAAACCCAGAGACTTTGACTTTGATTAAATCAAAAGTAGGAAGAAAAATAACCTTGAGGACACCAGACCACTTAGGGGAAAAAAAGCTGAGAAGGATATTCTCAGATTCTTGGATATTCTCAAATCTGTTTCATGCCTCACTTATATGTGGAACAACACCCCTGGTTCCAACTAAGTTAGGATGCTGGTATTAATTAATGTAAATAATAACAGAGTAAAATAATCTGCTAATCTCACAAACCCATATTATACTCCCAATAGACAACATATCAGATGTTAGAAATGAGATATTTTGCCATTTCATGGAAAATATTAGCTCATTTTGAACTTGATGGCCACAACACATCCCATCCCAATGTTACTGAAAATGTGGTTGTAAATATGAACTAGATATGTGCATTTATTGCTGTCATTTAAACAAACAGTTTATGTACCTGGGATGTCCTTGAACATGTGAGGGTAGTGAATGACAATTACAAAGATGGACGGGGTATCCTCTTTCTTCCCCACTTTAAAATATGCCTTATCCTTTGCTGACCTCTAACAATGATTTAGAAATAAACACTGGAAAAACTTAAAACCAGGTCTATAAACAATATCTTCTATTTCATCAGCATTTATTGAAAATAATATGGGTTTGTCTTACCTCTTGCCTAAATTTGTCAAGGTCAGTTGCCAAGCCTGAATACCTTGCATGTTGTTTCCCCAAATGATAAGAAGAATAAAACTCTGATGCAATTTAACCAAATAGCCATCAAGAATTGCAATTTAATTTTGGAAATGAAGCACAAGAACAAATCTGAAAATGAGAAATGCTGACAGAGGAACAAACTCATGTATGTGGTGAGACACAAACTGTTCCCACACACACTGCGCCTCTTATTAAGTCATTTATTGCGATACAGAGGAAAAACAAACAAGTTCATATTTTAATTTTACTTTTCTTTCTTTTTTCTTTTTCTTTTTTCTTTTTTTGGTGTGTGTGTGTGGGGGGGGGGGGGGGGGGGGGGGGGGGGGGGGGGTGCACCATTCACTTCCAGTCTCTAAGCATTGTCACCTTCCACACTAAATAAATCAGTGTCCACAACAATAAACTCATATATAATACTTGAATTTCAGTGCTAAGAATATTTTGATTAATCAGGTGCAGCACAAAAAAACAAATTATGCAGCCACTGCAAACAAAAGAGTGACTGAGAGTACAAAATTTAGAGAATCTATGAAGGGGAAAAGAGGCCAAACTGCATCAAACAAATTCCAGAAGAACAAAGACATTTGAATGTAAACAGCTCACTCAGTTCTCATGCAGCATCATCTCTGCGGACTAGCACATAAATTTGAAATATAAAGCATCCCAACTGCTAGTTTTGGCAGCAGGAAATACATCTACAGTCAATGCATCTATGTCAGTGGGATTTTCAGATTTTGTTTGTTTTTTCTGATGACACGCAGGAAACAAAAATCTCTCAGATTGTCTCAGAACTTGTTTAATCGAAAGATTTGCAGCATCAACCTTGGCAATAAATAATATAACATGAACCTTACTGTGGCAAAAACATTATAAAAAAAACACAATTTAAAAAAATAAAAGAATGGCAGTAAGCTCTGAATTTTTCAACATTTTAGCTAAATTTCCTGTTCTCTGCTTCAGGACGTAGCAGTCTCTGACCTGCACCAACTTACAGGCCTTCTATCATCCAGCATTACTTAAAAAGCTGATTTTTTTTTTGCCCCCATGTGGCTCATGAATATCCAACACAGTCAGCACACAGAAACAGAAAGAAAGTCTGACATGTATCTAGCATTGCCTAAAGAAAACTGATTACCCCTTTGCAAGACGATCACCTAGTGACCAAAGTGTTCAACATCCCCGAAACCTCAGGAACTGTTAAAATCATTCCATGTTCAACAACACACTCTGCAATAAGTAATCTATCAGTGTTAATTTAACAGAACAATCAAAACTTACATTAATTAGTTAACCCAGAAAAAAATGAAGTATTCTCTCAGCACAAGTGGGAAATGGCTGTCCCAATTTTCCATCTGGCTTCAATGAATTTTATATAAATCGGAAAATTTGTGTTCAAATATATCTCTTAGTGTTACGGGCCAGAGATATTGGGGCTGCCATACCAATGATGTTGAAATCCGAAAAGTATGTAACAACTGGTAAGAGCAATGATCAGACAAAGCGCTGCTATTCACATCAAAATTGCGTTTCAGGTAAACAGGAAGTTTCAACTTATAGGACACAATGCCTCCCACAACAAAGGTTCCACTTTACCCTTTTCCAGTTCTCCACCTTTAATAAATTTAGGAACATACTGCTAAATGACTCATTAATATGTCTTAGATTGAATTTACTCTTATTGTTCGAAAAACAAAACAGGTTTGGACTCATTATACATTTTATGTATAACATTACCAATTACAAAATAATAAAATAACCAAAAACAATGTGGTGACATACTTTTAGGTGCACCACATTAGCACTTAAGTGGGAGGTGATCAGAGCTTCTTTCTTTCTAAAACATCCTACAATGCTCGCTATTAGTCTGGCCAGCAGTACATATTCACTTTCCAAAAATTCTCTCTTGTGACATGGCACTGGGATCTCTTATTTGCAAGCATTTCTGCAGGTGCAGTACATTTCTAACCAATGGGTAGAATTGGGCTTTATGCTGTGATTTATACAACAGGTCCTTTTTAAATCAACCACAATGGCTAAAAAATTGTTCATAACATCTGTGACCAACACATTCTCCTTTTTCCTCATTAGCTGTATGACTACCCATTGGCTTCCAGGGGTGTTTTCTACTGACCTTGTTGGTAATGTCTTCCTTGAAAATCAAAGTTGAATACAGAAGAACCAGATTAATTCTTCGTATTGAATATGGCGAGAAGAAGCTAGCTTTGTGTTGCTGTTTTTCCTCATTTACCTCCGAGCCAACCATAGCCACCAACATTTGTTCCTTCATTTGAAGCATGTCCTCTAATGTTGTTTCCTGTGGTTACCCAATGTTTAAACTCTGTGGAATGGTCAACAGAGATGCTGAGGGAACGTCACACCTGCAGACTTGTCTACCCTTTTGATTCCTTCAGGAGAGACTGACCACAAACTTGCCACATCCAGCACAAATAATGAGCTGGTTATCTAAAAGAGTGACTGACTGGATCTTGAGATCCCAGAATAGGATGTAATTCAGATGCAGAATAGCAAGAAATATAAACCGTGTGTCATTTGCCAATACAAAGCCAATTCCAAGCTTTTGAAGAATGTATTTGCAATTTACTTTTTCTTTTTCCCAGAACATCCCTGGAGACTTGTTCAAGGGCATTTTATGCACACTGTTAAATTTCATATTGGAAAAAGGTGCATGGAAATAGCACAAGACTCTTACAGGTTTTGAAAAAGATTGAAACATGGGACAGATACAATCAGCTTTCACAACCCAGTTGTGACACAGAAAACGTTAGTCTCGTAGCTGATAATATACACACTTAACGTCTAGGGAAAGCTAGCTAATATTGACTGAAATAAAAGAATTAATTACAAAAAAAAAACCCTAAACACCTCTTTGCTTTGCTCAAAATGTTAACACAGTGTATAAATTACATCTAGATCTAACTGTATTATCAATAATGACTTGGATAAATTGACATCATCTGATCACATAGCTTCACTTCCAGAACTTTGAAATACATTTGTTACATTCAAGTTGGGCTTTTTGTCCCAATAATTCAAATCTACATGTTCTCCTGCTTAACATTTGTAGTTTATTTCAGTCTGATGACAGATCTTTGAATTGTCAATGATTTATGCATCATGTTGTTGCGTTCCGTCAAAAGAGACTGAATTTCTCAGTTTGATGGATCACATGTAAATAGATTTGGTATAGAGGGTGTATTAAGGCTGCTCCCACATCATCCATGGTTGATGTGAGAATTTTTGTAATGCAGGAGATCAGACATCAAAATGAAAAACTGACGACACAATGTTGTTTCTGTGAGTGTCTGATGTGAAAAAATGTGACTGTGAATTCAAAAAAATCAATTCAATTGAGCTGGTTTGAAGTGCTCATGACGATGACAATTCCATTCATGGTTAATTTAAAGTTTCTCAGCTTAAATTGAAAAACTGTAATCATTAAACCTAAATCTTAAAAGCAACATAAAATTGCCTGGAGCATTGGCTATGTATGAGTCTAACAGAAATGTCAGGACACAAGCATGGTTTGCAGTCATTAAAGACTTTGATTAAGCGGATGTTTAAAAATAATCTGCAGTTGTGCAGCTCCTGACACACACACACAAACACACACACACACACACACAGCTGCATTCTTAGGGAACATGATTGCATAAAGTCTAAATTCTCTCACAGAAATATATGAACATGCTCATGCCGATATAGATTTTCCAGCTTTAAAGACTTGCTACACACAGCCTGATGCTTCCTCTTATGTGAATCAATCAAAGGTGATCTTATGTTGCTACTGGGTGCTAAACAAAGCCTTGATTAGGAGTGCCTATGCTTGTTAGGCACAATGTGTTTGTGTCTCTGCGTCCCACACATTTTATTCTTACATGAGTCTGTAAGATCTCTGTTTCTCTCTCTCACACGACACACACACACACAAATACACAACACATCTCCATGGCCAATTTTGATTATGAACAACCTCAATGACTTAACAATCAATGTGAAACATCCCTGTTGAGGTGTTTATTGTTATTATTAAGAGTTGATGACTTCTTTTTTCTGTTGGATGTTGTTTTCACGTTAAATTCAACTGAAGTGACTCCCATGAAGCTTGTTCAAGCAGCCATCTCAAGAGCAGTTTTAAGATCTCTTTCACCCCCGTCCTGGTTTATTCCAATTACTCCATCTCATTTATAGGTCTGTTTAAGGAGCAGGAAGCATTCATCTCTTGCATGTCTTTGGATGCCTCTCATCCACCATGCTCACTGCTTCTCTTAAAAATCACACCCAGCTTCCATCTGTAGGCTCTGATTGAATGAGATGCTTAATAAATGGGTACATATTAGATCGGAGCCCAGATGCCAAAACTCAAATGTTTAATAATAAAGTATTTGAAGTCCTCATTGCAAGGGTTTACTGAGTGAAAAGGAGTGAAGGTAAGAGAAAGTTACTTACTTTCAAAAGGTTTCACAAAAAGTGGGCAAATGGAATCATGGGTGTCCTGTGGAAATTTGTGAGATTTGTGAGAAATATGTGAGAAACATATAGCTGAAAATAATTATGAGTCTCAATTCAAATCAGTTTGATTAAAAAATATTTTTTTTTTGTTCTAATTGATCGTTGAATGACATTTTTACAGCAAACAGTCTGTCAGTATTATAGTGCCACTACTGAATGTGATATTTATGGGCAGGAAAGATCATCTGTTGTTGTCAGTGTGACAGGAAACTCAAAGATGACACTCTTCAGGTTTGCTTTGGTTTCAGTCACAGGGTGTGCAGCCTTACCCATTATATTTTAGAGCTTTGTTTTATGATTTTCTGCCTTTGATGGCTTTAATTGACAGTTTTAAGACAGAAAATTGGGGCAGAAAAAGGGGAAAACAGGCAGAAAAAGCAAGATGCCAGTATCTGAAACAACCTTCACCGCCTGCTTCTATACATGGAACACCTGCTAAACCAGCTGGTGTCCAGTAGGTCCATGTTATGTATCTTGTGCAGCATTTTTGTTTTGTTTTGTTTTTCAGCTCAAGGGCCAGTTCTCAGCACAGAGATAGCTTTCTTTAGGGGTTTGTTCAGCCAGTGGCTCTGTATCTGCTGCCTTAACAGATGACTGCTGCTAAAACTGCACTGACAAACTAAGAAGCCCAGTTTAATCTATCCCTTCAAGTCAGACTCAGGGTTACATTTCCAATCCAGTCTGTTGTCCAGATGAACAAGCCCATGTTTGTTGTCCTCTACCACCTCCACTTCTTCAATGGAAATAAAGTTTTTTGCTTACTTCTGGGAAGAAATGTAACTCCAGTCGGTTCAAAGCAGTTGCTCTACAGTATGAATAGTCACGCCACTGTACATCAAAGGCTCCAACTGACAGCTACCGAGAAAAATAAAGCCATTAAGAGTAAAATGGATTGCACAAGGAGAGAACACAACTATGCAGTGCAGATAAACCACAGCTGAGGAAAGAGAGGCAAATGAAGTTAAGCTTATTTTATCTGAACTCTACTGTTTAGATGTCAACTCACATAGGACAAAATTGATGGATCCTCATCCTTAGTTCTGAGTCCAAACATTTTAACATAAACTTTCCAGTTAAGCTGTTTTCACTATATTTTACAGTTCTGGTTGTGAATATGCTGGAATTACATTTCAATTGGCTCTTTTTGGTATTCCTTGACCATTAGTATTTTTAACTGGAGTCTTTGTTTATGTAATTCTTTTAATCTTAAGTTTACAGAAACATTCTGTATACGGAAAGAGATGTATATGCAAGTATTTTACAAAATACACTCATATTTTACTAAATATGGTCAAACACAAGTGAATACGTCGCTGAAGCAGAAACACCCTCTTGTAAAAATTTCAACGGTGGATATTCATTGATCATATTTTAACATTAACAGGTGGAGTTCAGTTGTTATGAAGGGTTTTTAAATAAAAAATGAGAATCAATATTACTCATTAATTCTACAGTTTGATTTCAGATCTTCTACACCAGCAACAAAGCAAACTCTCATTGAGTTCACCACACAATGTATGCTGCCCCTTGGCATGGTTCTGAACATTTTCTAATCAGAGGAAGGTGGACTTTAAGGAAGAGGAGGAAGCCCTTAAGGGCCTTTTTCAGGAAGACACTTAAGTAAGGGGCTACAAAACTGGAGGCAGAAGATAACCTTGGATCTTTATAAAGTGTGAATTACACAAGGCCCCAAAATGAAATAATACAGAACAAAATAACTATTGACATAAAGTTGCTCAAACCGCTCCATGAAACTGTGTGGAAATAAACAAATCCTGACTAGAAACTTTAATTGTTACTTGAAATTTTCTTCTTTTTTCTTTTTTAAATATTAAAGCTCTTTCTCTTCCCCCAGCTGGCCTACAGCAAATACATATCTCATATTGAATTTAACATTTTCTTCACAAATCACATTAGATGAAAGATTTAGAGCTGGAAACACTGCAGTTCTCTTCTGACAGCAAATCTTCATCCTCTTTTATAGCTATTACTTTCAGCTGACTGGCTGTATGGATTTCTTCTTTCTTTGACTGATTAGGATAGAGCTAAATAGGCTGCTCAATTTGTCAGGCCAGAACTCTGTCCTAAAAGTGTGAAAACTCCATGTATTCAAAAGAAAAATGCATGCTGTGTTAATGGTGTTCATGAGAAAAATTTATAAAAAAAACGAAAAACAGTTTGATGCACGATGAAAATGGTTTCTTCATGCAGGAGGATGGTGAGATGGATGGTGATGATTGACTGACACGTTCATCACTAATGTTCAGAAAGAAATGCCATTTAATAAAATAGCTTCAAACTTTGTACTCATATTGATCCTTCACAGGAGTGGAATATTCTATAAATGTTTTTAGACTTTTGCTTTTGCTTGACCTTTAAATTGACATATGTGGCTAACAAGTGGTTACATAATGTGTGAGGCGATCTCCCTTATTCTGTAGTATAAAATCACATACATTTTTATTTAATCTTTCATTGCATAGCTGAATAAAATTCCCTTCAGCTTTAGATGTTAGCAATTGATTAGCAAATAATAGAATGACAATGACAATAGACTTAAAGTGTTTACATGAATTACACATGGAATGTTCTGTTTACATGCTTGTTTATAGTTTGCAGAAGTCTGAATAATTACACTCTTATTAAGTCCTCCTACGCCGTTGCAACGCTTACATCAGTCGCAAGTGTTCATAACATTAATACCCCTGAGGAAATAGACCATTACTCGGCTTTCTTTCTGACCTATAAATTGTGTCTTTCTTTCTTTTTTTTTTTGATCTGCAGCTCTTCTGTTTTGCTCTGAGTGGAGGTGCCTTGACCACGAAGCAGCGGTGTGTCATGAAGCAGCAGTGTGTGTCACTAACTCTCATGAAAAATCCTGGAGGATGTACTGATGCAAGTGAGGTGTGTGTGTGTCTACATAATGCTGTCATGATCAGAACACTCCAGATTGTTTTGGGGTTTTTTTATTACTTTTGCTACTTGATGTAAAACACATTTTTGCTAGAGGAAAAATATGTTAAATTAAAACACAAGAAACTGTATGCACATTATCAGATTAAGAACATTGAGTTTGCCCTTATTGTGATGCAGTTGAAGATCAGATCACACTTCATGGTTAGTTAATAGAGAAAGTAGTTTTTTTTTAATACACATAGATGGGAGAAGTCATATGTATGTATGTATGTATGTATGCGTGCATGCATGCATTTACCCCAGCAACAGCAAATTATTGGAGGTTTCTTGCTTGATTAGCCTAAAAGACAATGGCACTTCAGAGCTGTAAACATTGTCTCACCCTACAGGTGCTCTCAGGAGAGTCCAGGGATTTTCAATCAAGCATGATTTGCTGTACGCCCATCCAATTCTCAGAAGAGGTCCAATCAGCCAAATCACTGAACACCAGCAAAGGTGTACTTTTAGGTTGTGCTTGATTATTCATGGGTTTGTGTGTCTGTTTTCATAGGGCTGTGCATGTGTTAACAGAAAAAAGCAGAAAGAAAATCCCTAAAAGTTTCTCTTTTTTTTTTTTTTTTTTTTTTACAAACGATTGTTATTTGGCCCATGCCACCGGGGTTACCACTTTAAAAGCTGCAAGCAGAGATAATTTTTGATCAGAAGAGCTAACTTGAAGTCAAATATCAATGCTGAGGCTGCAAAATAAAATAAAAACTGTAATATACTTTGAGGTTGAAGAACTTCTTTTCTTTCTTGAAGAAAGAAAACAAATATTTCAATATCTCTTTGTTACCAGCACCTGACCCTCTCTTGGGGAGGCTACATCATTTGAAAAATAAATAAATAATCTTTGGCCAGAGCGATCTATTTGACAGCTCTCTGGTCAAAGAAAATGCATGGTGAACTGATGTGTGAGAAAGAGAAAAATGAAAGTCTGGAACCTGAGTAATATCTTGCACAGGGTTCTGGTATCAATACTCAAAATCATATAAACCCAAAGACAATGAGAGCTTAGGAACAAGAGGGGAAGAGGGACAAAAAGCCAAGGACATCAGGGGCACCAGATGAATGAAAAAGGAATAAAAGGAATAAGGGAACAAAGACATCCAAATAAGTGCCAGTGCAAAAGGCAGATTGGAAAATTCAAACAAGTGTTTGTAACAGAGAGAGTATGTCTATCAAAGAAAGGGGTGGGGGGTTAGAGAACATTTATAAATTACTGAGAAGAGTGAAAATAGGTGGATAAAATTAATCATGTTAACCAGCCATAAAGGCCTGACAGCTTGATCCCACACTTAGAAAGATGTAGGGTCTAAAAACAATCCATAGGGCGTCCTGATCCAAGGGGTGGCACCACTGTTTGCTTATCAAACTCCCTTTGACCGATCAGAGTAACGAACAAAGTAAAGTATTCAGAGCCACAAACACTAGACAATGGGAGATTGTGTTATGTAGAAAAGTAAATTAAACTTTCGCTGTAGACTGTCGGCAAAACAGCAAATACATCTACCTTGCAAAGGAATGATTTGATTGCTTCTTCTGTTCAATTTTCCAAGAAAACATCCACATCTTTAACTGTCAATGCCAAAGCAGCTACTCCTCAATGGCAGCCATCTACACTATTTACATCCAAATTAAAAAGTCGCTGCCACATTGTCATTGTTTTAAGCCCATCCAAAGAGTCTCTCTACAAGGACAAGGTGACTCGACTGGCTCTCCAAGACTTTTGGGCATTTTTAGTGAGCTTCTAGAATATTCTCTCTCATGGCATGGCTCTTCTAGTCTTCCCATTTATTAACATTTCCACCAGGACAGAACATTCTGAACCAATTCACAATGATTTATTGCGGAACGTCTAAAAGCCACTGTTCAAAACAACCAAGATGGTGGCAGAATTACTAATAACAGCTTGGATCATTTAATCTTTTATAATCTACCCTAAGATGCTTGTGTTTTTTCTAGCTTTTCAGTCATACTTATTATCTTCATAGTCATGATGTGTTTAATATTTCTTCTCTTATCTCAAAAGGCAAGAGAAAACAGGAAAGGTGAAAGATTTGATTAAAACTTTATCTGATTGATTGTAGTATTGCCTTCTTTTTAAGTTCAATCACATGTGGATTCCGTTTTGATAAAGATCTGAAAAGCATGGTTGAGTTTTATATTTTTTTCTTCTATCTTTGTATGTATTATCAAAACCATCTGGATCTTTCTAATATGGATTTGTGGGTTTAGTGCATGCAGGTTAAGCATGTTGCTTGTGCAATGACTTAAAAAAAGAAAACATTGCCAGTAATGTAGGGTTAATTGAAAAAACACATCGAGATAAGATATATATATATATATATATATATATATATATATATATATATATATATATAATTTCATGTAGAGACCAGCACTAAAATCATCAGCATGGGCACAGTATAGTAAGTTTAATTGACTACACCATTGGCAAATGCTACATAGTAAAGTGGCATCTGCAAAACCTTTTCCCAAGTGACCCACACCCTTTAATAAATGAAGAAAGCAGTCAGTATCCTCTTTATTATGTGTGTATAGATCCTTTTGTTTTCATCTCCTTGGTCTCTGTGTGGATTTGTGTCCACACAAGTGAGTGACAGAAAGGCAGCTCCTTCCTCAGAGAGCCAAAGAGCTCAGGTTTGTGTGTCAGATGCTTCACTGATCCGGGTCGAAGTTTTTATTTCTGCATTTCCTCAATGGACAGCCACTCTGTCAGGTCAGCTTTGGCAGCATTGACCCTACATAGTATTCAGAACCACTACTAGGAAGCTTTTTCTGTGGGGGAACCTTCCCCCTTGATATAGATATGGATTCTTGATGGTTAATATTTAAAGACAATGCAAAGCTTGCCCCCACCCCCCCACCCCCCACCCCCTTCTTTTCCACTTCTGCACAAAATCACAAGATGAATATGAACTCAACCTGCTACTGCAATTCCCTCAGCTGATTTCACTGATTCGGAAATAGTTTTCCATCGTTACAAGATGCTCCAAGCAAGGCCTTAGGCAGCAGTCAGAGCTGGAAGGGATTTTTCTTTTCTTTTTTTCCCCAAACAGAAGCCCCAGAATAGCATCTTTCTCAAGCAGTCACTGTCCAAACATCATCTTATGGCCTCTTTGCAGGCTGCTGTCATATTACACCAATGAAAGTGCAGCAAGCATGAACTGTTTCCTAAACTGCATTGTACTATTCTATAAATTAATACATTGCTGCCTTGTTTCTGATGCAGTTTATCTTGAGACAGAAATAATAAAAGATGTTTCTTCTACTTTTTTTGTTTGTTTTTGCAAGGAACTACATGATGAAGTCTCCCTTTGTGCTTATTTCAAACACTTCAGAGTGAGGATTGGATAAAGATGTATTCATCTAGTGTGACTATGAAGTATTTCAGTGACTGCACATGACAGCCGTTCCACTTTTCATCATTTACCTTCATTGCAATATGGCTTATCAATACCTGGCTGTGAAAGAGAAATTGTTGTTTTACAGCTCACAAATCATTACCTTGTCACATCATTGATTGTGACAGAAAAAGCTTTGTCACAGTGTAAGCACTGAACATTTGATCTATTATTTCACATTTCAAAATACCATAGAGGCCATTTGTTTCAAACAATTATTTTCTCTTCTGCGGAGAGAATGATGACTGTTGTCAAACACTATGTCTTTCTATTATTGTAACTTCATGCAGTGCATCTGCTTTTGTCTGAGGTTAATAGGAGGCCAACCTTTCTATCCCCCAGGACTTCATCCCAGTTGACATAGTAGACTCACACCAGTCCTCAACTCTCCAAGAACTGTATATGTTTATGTGTTTGAATTCTTTCTTCAGAGCCGTGAAACCCACAGTGACAACATCCCTGAGTGACATTTCATTTGACACTTGCAGCACACCAGACATCAGTCACACAGACAGAATCAGTGAGAGTGCAGTAGACAGGGAGAGGCAATCTGGTAAGTCAATGTGAAAAAAAAATTGTAGCGTTGGTGCTCATCACTGTCGGGATATAGTAAGCTTGTATCCTGACAGATCAGAATGCCGTCAGTGTAGAGACTATGTGAGCAGGTTTTCTGGCAGGAGGCTTGACTTGTGATATGTCACACTTCGTGTTGCCCTTCAAAGTATTCATTCCAGATTTAACTTTGCTCTTTTATAGCATTGTGCACAGGCACAGATGCTGTTCATAATACCAGAAAGACACTTTATCCACAGATAAACTTTCACCCCCCACAAGCTTCAAGACGACAAAGGCATGGCCTGATTGGTGGTTTTTAACAAGCATGTTAAAGGTATAGGCTAGAAGACCATCTCCAAGCAGCTTGATGTTCCTGTGACTACAGTTGTAGATTTCATTCAGAAGTTTAGGGTCCATAGGACTATAGCCAACCTCAGTGGACATGGCTGCAAGAGGAAAATTGCAGAGATGGATAATATGAATAGTCGAATCAAAAAGCCCAGAACAACTTCTAAATACATTCATTATGAATTCCAAGGTAAAGATAGATTAGTGTGAGATCACACTATCCATCACTTTTTGAGACAAAGTTAACACAACTAGGGAAGATTCCACTATTCAGAGCAATTCAACTATTCATTCTCAGACAGAGAATCTCTCCTTGGTTAGATTAAGGGACCAAAAGAACAAGGATGGGGTAAGTAAAACAATTGTTCCTTGTCATGAAATATGAACTTTAAAATCATGCATGTTTTGATATTTAGATTAAACTTGTCAGGGGTTTCTACAAACAGTGATACTGTTTTACTGTGTAAGTGGCCTGGATATCTAGTGTCTTGCACATGTCATGCATGAATGCATATCCACTAGAGTCCTTGCTTCTATAACATGAGCTATGCAATCCAACTAAATTATCTATAGCTTTGTCATGTTCTGCAGCCTGCCTTCTTGTCACACAAAAACATCTCATGAGATATATTTCTATCCATATGTACATGCCTCTAACATCAACTTGCTGTAAACTGTAAAGTGTCTGTGCCTTCCTCTAACTCTCCCCTCATCTGTGTTCCTCTTCCCCCTATATTGACCCACTCTTAACCTTTATGCCACCACCCATCCATCCAATGTTGTTCGACCTTTCTTCTCTCCACCCTCCCCTCCCTCTGTCCCTGGCTTTGGCAGTCAAGAACTGTTCTTGTCTCTGATGACAATGGGCTCCATGCCAGCCAGGTCACTACTTTGCCCCTAGCTAACACAGCTCTCAAGAGGAACAGAGGGTCAGGGATCAAGGGAGGTACCTCATGCTGACCCACACTGCAAATACAGCAATCTATAGTAATATGTTTTTTTCAGCAGTGTCTGTGTGTGTGTGTATGTGTGTGTGTGTGTGTGTGTGTGTATATATATATATATATATATATATATATATATATATAT
>JAOWBL010069340.1:0-20443 GCA_028564865.1 Zenarchopterus dispar
TATATTAAATAATTTATTTATTAAATTTTTTTATTATACTTATTTATTTTTTTGTATTGTAAATTATCATTGATAGAGATCATGGTCGGTTTGGGGGGGATGGATGGATAGGACTGGTTTTGTTTTTACTGTTAAAGCACTTTGTGGTACATTTTATTGTACGAAAAGTGCTATATAAATAAAATTTGATTTGATTTTAATCAAAATCTTGCTGCTGTTTTAAGTCTGGATATTTTACATGATGATGAAAGAAACTGATGATGAAAAAAAAATAAAGTGGACATATAAGCAGAGGATAAAAAAAGGAAAAACCAGACAGATGTACCCACTGAGCATGACTGAGATGTCAGGCTGAGACAAATTCAAAGCATCAGTTTTTACTGCTTTCACAGACCCAACCATCACAATACTACATCAGTTTCATCACTCCTAAAAATATATCTAATAAGAATTTGGATTTTTGAACAGTATTCTCTCCCGCGCAAGATCTTAAGACAGGAGTAATTAATAACCAGAGAAAATATGCAGATGCTTGTGAGGATGACAGTGGATGAAACTGGTCCGTTTAGGAAAAGACCGCCACATCAGCAAAAGAATTAACAGAGTTTAGAAGAGGAAAGAAACCACATCAGGACCAGATGTGGAGATAGCATTCCAACTATTTATGGCTTTATGTGTACAGTAGGGAGCAAACACTTTCAAATTTGTTAAAAATAAACTGTGATTCACTGTGGATGAAAATAGGCTGCTTTGTCACTTTCTAATGTGTTTTGAAAGTGATATTTTGCACCACTTTTAGAAGAAGGATGTCAGGGAAAAAAATAAGCTACGGAATGAAGTGTGTGTGGTCCGCTGAAAAGCTTTTTTTTTTCTATGTTTATATTATGAGCAACAGAACAAGTATGGTGAAGCTAGATAACATCAGATCTGAACCCAGATATTAAGGGAAGTGAAAGTATGTGAACCCTTTGGGGCTAGTGTGAAAAAACCCTTTTTTAACTAATTTGCCATAAAATGTTTGATATTCATTTAAATGACATTAACAGACAAGTACACTGTCTGAGGGCGTTAGCAACTCTAATATTAATATATTTATTTATTGTCTTTTTTTGTACATTTACCAGCCACTTCCTTAGGTAGCACTGGTATAGCTACCTAATAAAGTGGCCATGAGTGTATATCCGCAAGATGTGAAGTCATGTAGGAAGCAGACAGTCTTTCTGTGTACATTATTTTCTGAGCTCATTTTTCCTTCAGGTGTCTTAGCCATGACTAGCAAGAACCAACTACCATGTGGTATAAGCGTTATAACATCAAATTTTTCGTCTCCCTTCACATTTACACATGACAGTAAATCCTTGACACTGACAACAGAAAAGATGTGCAACACTATATGTTCTGTACATCCCCATCAGTTTGGTTTACACCACTTTAGAATGAAATTGACTCCGTACAATGCTCTGTGATCCTAAAATGACAAAGTTTCTGCTGAAGTAAAGATGCACATTAAAATCCCAGAGCACTCTGGAAGCTCACTGTTTTTTTGTTTTTTTTTTTTTGTTTTTTTTCAGGATGAAGGGTGGGCAGACACTTTACAGTTTTTATGATTTCTTTTTCCCATAATGTGTCAACTCACATTAGACAGTTCAGTTGGGCTTCCTGCTGCCAGAACCTGTGATTCACACATATCTTTGAGAACACTTGTGCCATGAGTTTACAATGAATACATTAAAACTACACTTTTTTTCCAATCAGAATTATATGCACAAGGCAGATTTGTCCTCAGAGCTCACAAAAAAGAAAGCTACAATATCTATATTTTATTTTATTTAAAAATAATATTATATTGCCTCTAACTGGAGGGTTGCCAAATCAATCCCTAGCCTTGTAACAGGCCAAAGTTTCTATGGGGAAGACACTGAAGCACACTTTCCCCCCACTGCTCTAGCTGCCAATAATGCAATGTCACAATGTGGTGGATGGGGAGGGTTGTTTCTGAAAGGTTATCTGAAATACGTAAAACCTATAAAACATCAACATACAGAACAATGATGATCTTTTGTGGGAACCCCTGCAACTGCAAAAAGTAGGGCAGGGGCAGGAAACTGGTTTGGTAGGCTTTCAAAAAAAGAAAAAAAAGGTACTACCAGGAATGTTGGATGGACAGAACCCAAGTGCAGAAAAAGTTCATAAAAGGTTTATTTACAAAAGTATAAACAAAACTAATCCACTGGAGAAAAAACAAAGTATCAACCAAAATATTCCTTCACAGGCAAAGTAAGAACAAAGGAGATTACCAAAAAGTCAGCAAGAATAGGGAATAACTCAAAATACGTATAAATAACAGAAAACCACCAGGCTCACTGGTGCTAGGCTCAAACTTAACTTTCGGCAGGAGTTCACTCGGCATACAGATCACTTGTAACACTCATAGGCAAAGAAAAAACAATAATCCACACAGGTGATTGGGGAAGAGTAGCTTAAATAGTTGTCTGATAATTCACATAATTAGGAGCAGAAGTGTTGGAAGCCAGCGCTCACAGAGGTCGCCCCGCCCACCGGCACACCTGCCTGTAAGAGGATGAGGGTTAGGAAGGCACACACTCAGGATCATAACAGGTACATTGATTTAATTAATTTGGTTAAAAGAGTTCAGAAACAGCATTGCATGTGTGAAAATGGGTATCTAGACATATGTTTGGGCTTTTGTCTATACTTTATGTCTAATGCAAATACATCTTCTTGTAACTGAAGATAAGAACAAAGGAAACCTCATGAAGGAAGCACATAGCTCTCACATCTCTGAGAAAAACTGAACTCACAGGAGCCTGCTAGCTTAGTTTAAGAATCTGGCAGGATTGTGCAGAGCTTCTGGGGTAAATCCAATAAAAAGTGAAAACTCTAAACTTCTTCATACCAGCCACATGTAGAAGTGTGACTGATTTTACAATTTAATTGTATATGTTTTGTTCATGAAAATGTTAGCAGAGTAAATTAACAAGTTTAAGGTTAAAAGAATAATTTACAAGAACCAGTAATAAATGAAAAAAAAAAATCATCAAATACATAAAATCATGTCCTGGAAGACTAAGACACCATATGAGGGTTACTGTTTACCAGAGGGTAAGTGTCAGATGGTGATGCAGACAGGTTACAAGTAGAGGTGGTTAAATAATCAGCAGAACCCTAAACTCATCATATTTCACACAAACTTTTAAATGACTCATCGGTGTGTAAAAAATATAACTCAAGTACAATGGGAAGAAAAAATATGTGGACCCTTTGGAAGTTGCTCATTCTCTGCATTAATTTACCACAAAATGCCCTAAACTTCATCTGTGTCACATGTACATTGACAGACGGCATACTAGTGCCATGTTTTGGCCAATGCCAAATGCAGCATTACACCAGAAACCGCTCATACCCACAGACAAATATAGCAATGGATTTTTGGTGATTTTGGGTTATTTTGCAGCCACAGGATGTGGACATTGAGCAGTGGATGTGGATGACAGCCTCTTCTATATGCCAGATTATTCCAGGAAAAAAGGAGGCCATCTCTTCAGCAGCTAAAGCTTGGTAGAGGTTGGATCATGCAATGCGACAGCAACATACTGATGTCAGGATGGCTGGAAAATAAAAGATTCAAGGCTTTGGAGTGTCATAGTCAAAGTCTAGACCTTTACACATTTGAAATGCTGTAGTAGCATATTAAGACTATGGTCTTTATGAAGATGCCCAAAATCTTAAAGAATTGAAGTAACATTGTGAAAAAATGGGTCTATATTTCTCTACAACAAAGTAAAAGGCTGAAAGATTCATCAAGGAAATTGATCCACAAGCTATTGAATCATGGCGGTATTTAGTATTGCCCACATTATTTTTGTTTGTTTTTTGGCTGTTTATTAAAAGAAATTAGTGCATAGTAAAAAGTTATATACTGTTTTTTTTTAAATTTTGTTTGTTTTTGATTTTGTTTTTGTCAGAGGTTGGATTTGGCTAAGATCCTTTATGATCAGATGTTTAAAACTCTGTTCTTACACAAATTGTATGAAAAAAAGAAAGGAAAACAGATTACAAGCAGAGAGATTAACTTTTGTATGCAATCGTAATTTAGCAGTTTCATATGATATATTGTTATGCTGCTTCCTCGTGCAGCAAAGTAAACAAGATGAATCCAAAAAGGTCTGTTGCAAGCATGAATGAATATTTGTTCTGTTCAGATTTTAGGGTGGAGAATGCATGCGATCAAAAGTCAACATCTAGTTAAAGTGTTGCTCTTTCAAGAGATTTGTGGCCCATATTATCTGCTTTAGTGGCCCATTATGTCTACTTAATATCACACTGTAAATCAGCAAGGTAATTTTCCACTTGTGAGTTGGAAGGACAGGTACAGTAGCGTCACACTGCTATGAGAGCACAGGAGGAGGCTGTTTAAATAAGAAGGCTGTGGAGGCAAGACAAGGACAAAATAAAAGGTCCTTCATAAAAGAGTGATGAGAAAAGAAAAGAAAAAAGGATCTGGATAGAAATTGCTTCAGAGCCAGAAAATGTTCCCTCCGGAGTTGTAAGAGCTCAAAGCAGAAAAAAATGATGAAGAAAAAGGTAATTAAAGGGATTCATGATAAAAAAGAGTCTTGAATTATTAACATAATCAGGAGTCAAAAAGCACTTATACTATAACATGGTTGGGGTGGTTGGATATTGTTTCCCAGCATGCTCTAGACAGTGTGTTTGTTGAGACAAAATCATTGTTGATTGTCCTTTCAAAATTTGTAATCATAATCTCCAATCTGTTCTTGTTGATTCTCAATCATCCAGGTTGAGGTAATTCTCAAATGCTTGAATTAAGGCAATTAAACCTCCTTTGTTTGGTACTTGAGGACATTTCATCTTCCATTCAGAACACTTCAACACTTCATCAATTTACACTACATTTGTCAGTTCTTTGATCCAGATTTGACAAAAGTTTTTGGATGTAAGAAAAAGAAGTCAAACAAAAGTTCATCCTCCTTTGATTTGGATTTTTTGAGAACTATTATTGGTTCACTAATGTTCTTACACACAAAGTGGGCTTAATAGAAGGAGAAACAAGAAAAGCCTGTGCTCTTTTAACTACCTGCAACTGTCTGCTTTGGATTGGCTACTGAACAGGACAGGTACAGACTGCAATGGACAATGAAGTCAGCAGAAAAAAATAACTGGTGTCGATCTTCCTTCAATCCAGGACCTTTGCTGATCCAGGGTCAGGAAAGGGGCAAGAAGCATTTCTGCAGATTTTTCAAATTTCTCCTGTCTGATAGGCGCTACAGAAGACTGTACTCCAAAACCAGTACTCCAAAATAATAACATAATGTTGAGTATTTGCACTTTATGTTCATGCTTGTAAATATTGGACATGTCATATAAAATGTACATATTTTTAATTGCTGTACTTGTATTTAATTTTAATTATTTATTTATTTTTATTCTATTTTTCATTGAACCTTGAGAGACAAAGTCTCTCAAATCAAATTCCTTGTTTATTAACACAAATCTGGTAACTAAAGGTGACTCTGACCCCAATAAATGCAGATGTAACTTAGTAGTTCTGAGATCCCCTCAATTACTTTTTAACCATTTCCACTGCAACCAATTGCTGTTCTATATTAACATTTGATCATAAAATGATAATCATGAAAAGATTATGAAATTCCACACAAGTTATGCGTTAAATTATTTCATTTCTTTTTCAGAATTTAGGAAATATTTTGAATTGGATTAATAAGCATGACACACTGCTAATGTCAATTGGACCAAGTTTCAGCTGGTATATTAAACATAATAATAAAAGTAGATCCAAATTAAAGTTAGAGTTTTTATTTTGACATTGTACTTGAAGATACAAACATGTATATTTAGAGAACATCCATTTGTAGAATAAGCTAAGTTGGTTTGTCATTAACATGCAGATTTTGACTCATTTTGTTCTATTTTAAAGGCTGCAATATGCCTCCATACAGCACAAAAGTTTACAATAAATAAAGAACATTATCCAACATGCTCTGTAGCCATGTTTAACTTTTTATTGCATATTTTTAATTAATTTCCTGTCATTTGTTAAGCTAATTAAAAAATAAAATACTACTTAGTAAGCCTATATACTGTATAAAGCTTTTAAGAGTTAAGTGTGTCCACTACAAAGCTGGAACATTTGGCAGAATTGTATGAAACCAGTCTGACGCTGATTCTGCTGGAGGTTTCTTGCCATTGAAAATGAGGAATTTTTTTTCTCTTCATGTCACCAAGTACTTGATCAAAGAGAACTACTTTAGTTCTTTCTATTCAAAGAGCAGTGAGATGTCTTCTTGTTGTAAACTGGCTCGGTATAGATAAAACTTCATTGAAATTAAAATGTATTCAATTCATTCAGCTGTATGGTATTCATCAAAGGATTTCTGTTTAATAAAGCTTGAGTTGTTGTTAATATATGTATATGTATATGTATATATATATATATATATAAGGCTGTGTTTTTATCTTGTCTGAAAATTTTGCTTATTACTGTCATAATTTTACACATGCTCTGTTTTGTTTGTCTTGTCATCCCCCTCCCTTTCTGTGTTGCTGCTGTTCCCTCCTACCTGGGTGTGGCTGCTGATTTCTCACACCTGTTCTCATCTACTCACCTGTATAAGAGGGACAGCTTCTTAGCAACTCCTCGCCAGTTGGTCTTACTACGATACCTGTTAGTTTTACGCTTGGCTCATTTTTACCTTGTTTTGCTACGTGATTTTTACCTCTGCTGTTTTCATGTCCAGACCCTACCTGTTTGCCTGTCCGCCAGTCTACTTACCTGTCCTGCCGTCTGGAACTCAGCTCGTCCATCTGTCTACCCACCTGTCTTGCCGTCTGGAGTTCAGTCTGTCTGCCTACCTGTATAATCACCTGGAACTCAGCATCTCTGTTTGGATTACCGTCTACTAGCACTGTCACCAGATCTATTGGACACTCATTAAACATCGTGAACTCTATTCTACATTATCTGCTCTTGGGTCCTTTTTCTGTACTGTGACAATTACTGAAGAAAAGAAACAAGTATTATTATGTTATAATACTAAATAAATTATGTTCTCATTACAAACCTAGGAGTGAAAAAGTTGGCTCATTTTAGATCACTCTGACATGAACATATTGCTGCAGTACTTGGGTGTCAGGTCAGAGCAGCAATTTTAACAAGAACGGTTTTGAAGGCAGTAGCTTTAAAGATAACAACCCAGCTAAGGCTGATTATGATACATGCATTTCCATATTTTCATTTTACGTACATTTCTATTTTAATATATTAAACAGGAGAACAAAACAATGACTCCAAGGATGCTAATTGAGACAATATGACATATGAGATGTGAATACCAGTTACAGTGGCAAGAAAGAGTACACAGACTCTTTGGAATTGATGGGTTTTCTGCATTAATTTCATATAAATTGTTGTTGGCGCTTTATCTAGGCTAAAAAATTCACAAATACAACATTTTTCAGCTGATAAAACACAACCTGTTATAATTTATCAGGGATTTATTGAGCACTTCAACTAAATATCAGTAGTACTTGTCGAAAAAGTGAACCCTTCGAGTCAATAGCTGCTTGAACCTCCTTTGGCACCAGAGTTCAAATCAGTGTTTTATTAGCCCTGGATCAGACCTTGACATTCAGGAGGAGTGTTTGATCATTGCTCTTTACAGAATTATTGCACCTCAGACACATTTGTAGTATGTCCAGGGTGAACAGCTCAGCTTGTCTATGAAGTTAAGGGCTGGGGCCTGAAATACCAAAAGGTGATGGATTCACTTCAGTGCCGAGGGCAATTGGCCAGTTGTAACACCCAGTTTCTATTAGCCTTCAGCTGGTACCTTGACATTATCCTGTAGGACATTTTGGTAAATGTTTTTAAATAAAATTTCCCTTCAGGGAATAAATTATTTTTTTAATTTAGTTGGATTCCATTGAACTAAATTGGAAATTCTGCCCTGAGGTGATAAAGCAAGGGCAAATTGTAATCCTTCCTCCACTGTATGTCACTGCTGGGATAATGCATTGATGTTGGTAAGCTCTACCCTTGTTGTTCTGTACATATTGCTGAATATTCTCCTTACATTTTAATATGTAAACAAAGAAACCTCCTCATTAAAGTAAATAACCATCAGTTAAACACTAAGTTGTACACCAAGTTGGGAGCTGTGCTTTGGAGACACTGAAACATTTAAAGTTTCCTGTTTATAAAAAGGAACTGCTGATGTGAACCCTGGCATGTGAAAAGGAGATCTGAGAATATATGATCAAAAAGTAGTTGATCTGCATGATGCTGGAAAATGCTTCAAAGCCTCAAAGTGTTGAGGCAGCTCACTGTTTGACAAACTGACTATGAATGAAGACAGTTAAGTACTGTGGTACTATTCCTAGAAGTAGGCACTAACCTAAAATTGACTTGGAACAGTTTTAGTTACTTAGGTGTTCACCTCAACAAGAAACTGGAGTGGTCTCATAGCACTGATGCGCTGAATGAGAAGGGGCCAAAGTCGCCTCTACTTTCTGAAGCGACTGAGGTCCTTTGCAGTGTGCTTATATTTTTATACTTTTTTTGACTTTTTATAACTTGGTGGGGACTTTTTATAACTTGGTGGTACCTCAGCTATCCTGTATGTTGTCGTATGGTACAGAAAAATACTGAACAAACTGGTCAGGAGGACCAGCTCTGTCCTGGACTCTCTCACTGCACTCTGTGGAGGAGGTGGGTGAGAGGAAGATGTTAACCAAGCTGACATTCATCATGGACAATCCCTCTCACCCTCTGCATCAGACAGTGGAGGCCCTGAGCAGCTCCTTAAGCAGCAGACTGCTCCACCCTCAGTGTAGCAAGGAGCACTACTGCAGATTCATCCCCACTGCAGCTGGAATGTACAACTCTGCAGTCTAGGTGTATCCTGGACATATATATTTCTTTTTTCCTTACATGACCGAACAGATGTGCAATAACTTCACAAACCCTCCCATAGTTATTAATATGTATACAGGCCATGTTATTATTTTATCTTTTTTGGTATACAGTACATTTCTGTACAAGGTATTTGATGTTGATTATTTTGTATTTTTTGTATTGTTTTTTTTTTTTTTTGAGGTGCTGTGGCCAGTGAATTTCTCCACTGTGGGATCAATATAGTTTTGATGAATATATTGTTTTAAATGCATACATGGACCATAACAAGTTTCATAATATATCTTGACTTTGTTACCGGCACCATTATGGCCTCCACCCACTGAGTGAATGTATCTCAAATTAAGCTATTTTCTTTCACAGTTTTGTGATTAACTTCTGGATTTGAAATAGCTAGCTTTTTTTAAGTGGACAGAAGGCCAATTTGTCAGTCAGATGTTGTTCACACTACTAGTAATAAATATATTAATTTGGAATTAACTGAAGAAGAAAGCATTTAATATGATTTTAAAAATGAAAAAGTAGATGCATTTTTTTCTTGCAGTTGATTTGCAAGCAGCCTTTTGACATTCATCATGAAGCTGATGTGGCCCATCATGAAATAGTCTGACAACCCTGATAAAGAGGAAAATCAATTCCCAAGTTTACCAATCTACTTTACAGGATAATGTCAAGGTGGCAGTCTGTAAAATGAAGTTGTATAATACATTACCACAATGACACATAGAATGGAAGGAAATCCATTGCTGAATGGCTTCAGAAATATCAAATCTCTTGTTTAGAGTGGCCCGGTCAGAGCCCAGATATTAACATCATTAGGTGTATTTCCACTAGCAGGAGATCAGGGTAAATCCACCAGACAGGAAACTTGAACAGAGCTGACCATCTCCTTAGCCCCTTCAGACACTATAGCGTCCCATAAAAACCTTTAACTGAAAAATGACACCCTCCGACCACAAGGTAGCAGTAATGGACATTTTTTGCTGTTAGCAAATGGCCAGCAGCATAAAAGGAGCCAAAATAAAGAGAAGAAACATGTAGAAAATGGATGCTATTTTTGTTTTGTTTTTTTTGTTTTTTTTTAACTTACACTGCAGTTGTAGCATTTAAAATTAAAAGAAAAAGAAAGCCAGACCCCTACACTGGCATAGTTTGCCAATAACATAGTTCTGAACTAACTTGTTGGTCTATCTATCTTTTTTTTTTTCTTGTAATCTCCAACTTCATTAAATCAGAATCACTTTGCCATCACCAGCAAACAGGTTTACAGACTAGGAAATTGCTCTGATGCAACGGTGCAGATTAAAACATGGAATAATGTAAAGTAAAAATAGAATAAAAATAAATACATGTGAATAAGCAAAATAAAATACTCTGAATAAGCTAAGGATAAAATAAAATACTCTGAATAAGCTAAGGAGAAAACAATCTACAATACATACATGTGTAAACAGTGCAGGAGCATAGTGTGGCTGTTTGATGTGTCATTTAGCTATTGTTCATGAGTCTGATTTCTGAAGGGAAGAAGCTGTTCTTGTGGCAGGAAGTTCTGGTCCAGATGAACCATAGTCTCCTGCCTGAGGGGAGGAGGTTAAACAGGCTGTGTCTAGAGTGAGAAGGGTCAGCCACAATCCGACTTGCACGGCATAACTTCCTGGAGGTGTACAGGTCCTGTAAAGGTTGGAGGTTGGAGCTGATCACCTTCTCAGCAGTGCTCAAATTGTGCTGCAATCTGTGTCTGTCCCTGGTGGTGGCCCCAGTGTACCATACAGTGATGGAGGAGGTGAGAATGGACTCGATGATGTCTGTATAGAACTGTACCATGATTTCAGTCAGAAGTTTGAGTTTCCTCAGCTGCTGCAAGAATAACATCCTCTGCTGGGCCTTCTTGATGAGGGAGCTGATGGTCTGCTCCCACTTGAGGTCCCAGGTGATGACAGTGCCTAGGAATTGGCACTGTCCCCCCCCAATGATGGAAATTGGGGAGGTGGGGGGGTGCTGAGACACCAGTCAACCTTCCTCCCGTAGGCAGACTCATCTCCATCTGAGTTGAGCCTAATGAGGTTGGTGTCATCTGCAAACTTGATCAGTTTCACAGACTGATGGCTGGAGGTGCTGCAGTTGGTGTACAGGGAGAAGAGCAGAGGTGAAAGTACACGGTCCTGAGGGGAGCCAGTGCTGATGGTCCGACTCTCTGAGACGTTCTCCCCCAGCTGCACATATTACCTCCGATCCATCAGGAAGTTGGTGATCCACCTACAGATGGAGTCAGGCACCTTGAGCTGAGAGAGCTTGTCTTGGCCAAATGGTGTTGAACGTAGAACTGAAGTCCACAAACAGGATCCTGGTGTAGGTTCCCGGGGAGTCCAGATGCTGCAGGATGAAGTGAAGGGCCAGGTTGACAGCATCATCTGCAGACCTGTTGGCTCTGTAGGCAAACTGCAGCGGCTCCAGGAGGGGCAAGGTGATGGTCTTAAGGTGGGGGAGGACCAGGCGCTCAAATGACTTCATGACTACAGACATCAGTGCCACAGGGCTGTAGTCATTAAGTACCATGATCCATGGCTTCTTGGGGATTGGGATAACATGTTAAGCCGGAGCTTTCCAAAACAGAACCCACAATGTGGAATAGTTGAACAAAAACAAAGTCCTTAATAAGCCGAACAGAAATCCAAAGGCAACGGAGTTGTCCAGAAGAGACAGAATATCGCTGGAGGCAGGAAAAAAAGAGGAAGACCAAGGAAGCCAAGGTAAGCAGGATGAAGAATTAAGGAGAGCCAGGGACGAGCAGGAAGCAGGAACAGAAAGTAGTCCAGAGAGGCAGAGTCACGTATTATGCAGGAATCAGGAAACAGGTCACAGGACACAAACAGGATTCAAAACACAGGGTCCAAATCACAGGGAATCACAGGACGAACTGGCCAGGAGTGAAGGTCTGAACCAGGGTGTTGAAAGCGATGAGAAGATGACGACCAGGTGTGTAGATGGAACAGGTGAGAGGGAAAGCCAAATGAGTCTGCCAGCCCAGCCTGCCGAGAAAGAAAAAGAACACAGAGACTGCTCCTAATATGACGATGGAGGATTTGAAGTACGCTGGCACATGACCTGACTTCAGGGAGGTGTTAAAGATATCTGTGAACACAGGAGTGAGCTCATCTGCGCAGTGTCTCAGGGTGTAGGGGGAGACACCATCTGGTCTGGGAGCCTTGCAGGGGTTTCAGCTTGCTGAAGAGATTGTGTACATCCTGCTCCTGGATAGAGAGAAGAGGGGGATGAGGAGGAAGAAAAAGAGGAGGAGGGGGAGTGAGAATCCATAATCAGCTTTGATTGGAGTGGAGTGAGTGGTGGTGTCTGGAGAGGTCTCAGGGCTGGCAGATGGTCCATCAAAGTGACAATAGAAGTCGTTGAGGCGGTTGGCTGATTGCAGGTCTTCAGCTCCGGCTGTCGGCTTGTAGTTGGTGAGTTGCCTGAGCCCCCTCCACACAGATGCAAAGTCACTGGTAAAAAACTGCTGCTGGAGTCTCTCAGAATACAATAATTTAGCATTTCTCACCTCCCTCTAAACCTGTATTTTGCCTCCTTGTAGCTGTCTCTCTCCCCACTCCTGAATGCTGCTGCTATCTCCACCCTGAGCTGCCTGAGTTTACCCGTGAACCAGGGTTTGTCATTGTTGTAACTTACCCTGGTGCGTGTTGGCACAATGCTGTCCTTGCAAAAGTGGATGTATGAGGTCCCAGCATCAGTAAACCCATTCAGGTTGTCTGTGGCACCCCTGAACATCGCCCAGTCTGTGGAATCAGAGCAAATGCGTAGCTCCACCACAGTCTCACTGGTCCACTTTTTTGATGTCCTCACCACAGGTTTGCCGAGCTTCAGCCTCTGTCTGTAAGCGGGGATCAGGTGAACCATTACATGGCCTGAAAGCCTGAGAGCTGCATGGGGCACCGCATGATAGGCTCCACCCACTGTCGTGTAACAGTGATCCAAAATGTTCTCCTCTCTGGTTGGGCATTTAATAAACTGTCTGCAGTTTGGTTCCTGGCTCAGATTCCCTGTAGTCACCAAGTCACTAAGGAGTCCGGAAAAGTCTGCTCCACATGCAGAATCTGGGCCATGAGTATGTGCTGAGCCTCTTGCACTTCCGCGTCTGGCGGGATGTAGACAGCGGCCAGAATGAATGAAGTGAACTAACGTGGTGTGTAAAATGGCTTACAGTTGATGAAGAGATATTCCAGAGCAGGATAACAGTGTTGGGAGATCAGTCACATTGTTGCACCAGTCGCTGTTGATGTAGAAACAAACGCCTTCGACTTGTCGGAGAGTCGCGTTCGGCATGGAAGAGCTGGAATTCCTCCAGATGTAGCGCACAGTCTGGGATCTGATCACAAAGCCATGTATTCATGTGAATTATGGAGCACACGAGGAGGAAAAGTCCCTGTTTCTTCTCGTCAGCAGTGCCAGCTTGTCCAATTTGTTGCTGAGTGAGCGAATGTTAGAGAGGAAAATCCCAGGTAAAGGTGTACGTAGTCCATGCCTACGCAGTTGTGCGAGGGCCCTGGGTCGCTTTCCTCTTCTGCAGCGTCTCACTCTTTTGGCCAAAAAAGTACTAAATCTGCTGAAGATGCTAGATAAAACAATGATAAGTTCATGGAAGTAGTTGATCTAATGCTTAGGAGCTCTTCACAGGTGTAAGAGCTTGCTGACACAGTATTTGAATTAAAAAAAAAAACAAAACAGTGCGCCGAAACACCGTGGCAACCATATGTGGCGCCATCTTGTGATGTGACATCAAATGTACTTGTAGCAAAATATTTCTGGTCGACATTGTTCAAAAGAGTTGTGGTCACGTGATTTATGTTCACGTGAGAGTGCTGAACACAAAAATCCAGATCACGAGACAGCACCACCAGTAAGCTCCTTTTGGCCAATCTGAACACCTCTCCTACTACAAGGATGGTTTTCACCCTAAATAGGTTCTTGAAAGCCATTTTGACTGGGCTGTTCCTGGTAAAGGAGACACATATGAACGGCCCAGCCCCGGAATTTACTCGGAACCCCTGTTAGTGGAAATGCTCCTATTGAATTGTAATGGAAAGATGTTAAGGGAGACATTCATGCCAGATATCCCAGTGTATGAGCTGAAGCAGTTCTGTAACAACTGTCAAAAATTCCTCCAAAATGTAATACTGGTCTGATCCAGAGCAACCAAAGGCACTTGCCTGAAATCATTGCTGCATAAAAGAAAAAGACATGAATATTTTCATTTTATCTTTCCTTTAGAAATAATATGAAATCACTCTGCTGACAACAATAAAGAAGTTCAGCATTGTATGTACTGTACATCCTTATCCATTCACAATGCAACAGTTGGTGTGGGATGAAAGTATGATACACTTTGTGATCCATATATTTAGCGTACACACTGATACACATGCTCACTAAATTTCCACAATACTTTGTCAGGCCAGCGGCTCTTGTAATAAGCTACATTCGCTTGACAATCCTGTGTCAAAGTTGGGCAGAATCTATGCATTTTTTTTTCCCCCTATCATTTTGTTAACTCACATTAGACAGTTCAATTGGGTTTCCTGCTCACAAAATCTGTGATTAACACACATCTTTGACAGGACCTGTGATATGAGCTCACATTGACTACATTTAAGTTCCACAGCAGTGAGAACTGTTCACACAAGACAGCTGTGTCCTTAGTGGTCATAAAGAGCAATATTATTTATGTATTTTTAATAACTTCATTATGATTTATGTACTGTATAAGAATAAAGTCTATAATCAGCAGCTTTGATGACAAAACAAAATCAGCCTTTAGCTATCTCGGGATGGTACAATAAATGTATTGTGCGTAGCCTTGTCAAACACAATAATCAATAAATAAATAGATTATAGTCTTATTGACCACCCAGTGGGTTTTACACATTACAAGCCAGAATCACTTATCCACATGTACAATGTGAGAAAGGCAGTAATCCAACTGCTGGAAAAAGGAGTTCGGAAGAAGAACTGTTCTTGTATCAGTTTTTTTTTTTTTTTTAATTTAGTCCACCATCTTATTTATATACAAATAAAGTCTACTGAATATCAGGTTAATTCATTTCAGACTTTATCCAAATGCAATTCAGATAATGGTCTCACCAAGCTTCACAAACTGAGTGTTCCTTATAAAGGTCTTGAACCTCACGCACCCTAATTGGGTCATACCACTATAAGGGGTGTTTGCTATAGGATAAGGATAAGGATAATCCACATATTGTCAGTACATATCTTATGAAATGCACTGACACTTGTCCTCTGCTTTTAACCCATCACTAGTTAGACTAGGAGCAGTGGGCTGCTGAAGCGCCCGGGGAGCAGTTGGAGGTTAAGGGCCTTGCTCAGGCTCACAGTGGCTTGCCTTGTCGATATCTGCACTAAGCTGAATGGTTAAATTAGTGTGAAAATGGAAAATATAATATTAAAAAAAAAAACAATCTGGGCTAAATGCTGTAATGCTCACTAAATGGCCAACCTCCACCACAGCATGCACCACCACCTTCCCAAATAGTCATTTAACATTTTTAGGGAAACCATCCCCATGCCGTGTGCACTCTTGAGTCCGTCACAGTCCAACGCTTACTATGGCTCAAGCGCACGTCCACCGTACGCAACTGGTAGGCGGAGAATTCGCCGTCTCACATGCAATCATATAAAATACTATTAGTACATAGAAATCTTCACATATTTCTTTTAAATTGGCCACAATGCATTTATCTCAGTAAATGTATTGTGAGGTGTCATTCCTTGCAATCAGCTCTAGAGGCTCCAGACCAGCTCACAGAATTGAACCAGCCGTAATGATCTGTTTTGTCTTTAATTCAGTTACCTCAACAGATTACTGCAGGTGCTGCTGCACTCTTCATCACTGATACAACTCCAGAGTGATCTGAATATTTCTCCAGATTACAAGATCCTTATTTTTATTGGACATCTGAGGAGTACAAAGTGAGTGGTGAGGTTACAGTCTTCTGGGGTGCTCCTGTGGTGCCAACCAACTGGTCAGATACATGACCATTCGGTGTCACAAACTGTGATCTGTTTGTCAGGTAGTCAGTAATCCAGGTGATTGTGGAGGCAACCACCTGTGTTTTCTGAAGCTTCTACACAGTAAAGCAGACTAAATTGTGTTAGATGTACTGTCGAAATCACAGAAAACACACTGTTTTGTCTCGATGACTGTTGGTTTGTTGAAGCAGGTGTGTGAAGGCATCTTCAACATCCAGCCCATGACAAAAAGTTAACTGCAGAGTGTGAACTGCAGAAAAGGTGCTTGTTTGCTTTTTCCGGTAGCCCACTAAAAGTGTCTTCTGAGTGTTTATGGTGTAGAGTTTTAGGGCAACAGGTACGTAGTTCATAAGGACAGATGACTGAGATTGATACTGGAATAAAAATCTTCTTCACCTCTGAAATAGTTCCCTGGTTCGGGCTGACACCGTCTCACATGTAGAGCTGCTACAGAATATCACTTAGCTGGTCTGCACAGGCCTTCACGACTCTGGGGCTGACACCATCTGGACCTGCAGTCTTATTCTAATTCAGCCTCTTTGGATGCATGTTTACCTGACTGCTAGATACAGGTTGGTGGGGAAGAAAAAAAGGGTCGAAGCATTTCCTGATGTGGCTGGATACAACAATGGAGAAGAAGCAAGAAAGGTGGTTGTTCTAAATTCCCTATTGAGGTAAGCTTGTCAGACAATACAACAATCATTGCATCCTATCATGAGATACCAAAACAAAATCTGGAAGAGTATTGTTTAGTCAAAATCTTCTTCTGTATAATGTTCAAGGCATTGAACCTCCACAAAAAATAAGCTTTCTATAAATAAGCTAAGAGCTTGCAGAAGATGCCTTGAATGTCATGATGACAGTTATTGTGTGGATACTTTTCTATGAAAGACCAAAGACTGCAGAAAAGACCACCATTACTTTCTCTGCCCAAAAGGAGGGACACCAGAGACGCCAGAGACAATGAGAAGGTGTACAAGGGAGACAACAACTGCAAAGGAAACCTGAATGATGAGGAACAGGAGTGCTTGTAGCAGCTTGGTCCAGACATGGCAGATAAAAGGTAGAAAAGCTTTTACGAGCAACACTGGGAAAATGATTAGCACCTGTAATACCCAGTCTGAGCTTCTGGATAGGAGTGGACTCTTTAAGCGTCCTGTCATCATGTTCCATTCATTGGCTACTACCAATGCAAGATGAAGTGAGGAAAAGAGTCACATCCAAAGTTTGGGGCATTGTGTTTTGCTGTATGGCATAAAGGGACATACACACTGATCTAGTCAGTGATGCATAATCTGAAGGGTTTCTGCTTGCCTATCAGAGATTCACTTTACTCAGAGGACACCGTAGAAAACTGTTGTCAGACACAGGTATACATTTTGTGGGAGAAAAGCCTTCATTTGAGGAGCTTCACTTTCTAAGAAAGTTAAATAAGGCTGGGATTGAAGCTTCCAAAGGGGGAACCGAATTGTCTTGGAAGTTTCATCGACCTGATTCTCCCCATAGAAATGGATCAGCAGAAGAAGGAATGAAGTTAGCCAAATGAGCCATAACCAAACTTGCTGGTGATGGAATCTTGACAGAGTGAAGTCCAGCCATTGCTCTTTATGGCAGCAAATTTGGTAAATGAAAGGCCCATAGATGCTAAAGTATAGAGCCAAGAAGACTGTGTCAGATACATCACTATCATTGCTGACAGAAAGATATTGTGAAAGGTATAAATATGAAAGTCTTTCCTAACTACCCAGTCCCCATTAAGAAGCCAGTCAGCCAGCAAAGTAAGATATCGGATATACATAGAAAAGCCTCTCAGTTCCTGCTACAATTCTGTATGGGGATGTTAGGTGTTACCTAGGTCCTGGTTGTTAGGATTCGTATCTCTGTGTGCCTTTTTTCTCGTTCTCTGCAGGTGGGGTGCGGCTGAATCATTGGAGCTCCTCACCTGTTCATCCACACCTGGCTCTCATCACTTATCAGCTGCTGCTACTTAATCCCAGCTCAGACCTTCACTCCTCGCCAGTTCGTCGTACTTCCAGTCCGTCCCTGGCTCCTCGGTATTCGTCCTCCTACGCTCCTCGGCTTCAGTGCTTTACTTCGTGTGGTCTGGCTCGTCTCGTCTTCCTTGGTCCTCATCATTGTTCCCGATTTATTTTTTTTTAAAAATCGTTCCTGTCTCCAGCGTTCCAGTCTCACCTTACCCCCTGGACTTCTGTTGGTGTCTTGGAATAATTAAACACTCATTTTGCTCCCTATCCGCATTGTGGGTTCAGTTTTGTTCAAGCCCCCAGCTTAAAACTGGTTCCAGTCTCCTCTTTCAATTCCTGTAGCCCATCGATAGGAAGGAAGTCCACAATACTGTCATGGGTTTAGTTTTTTGTTTTTTTCCGGTTTTTTTTTTTTTTATTTTGAAGGACTTTTCTGTTCGGTGGTAGTTGGACTTCCTCTGCACTGATTGTTTGCACCTGGTATGTTAAGTCTTCGGCTGTATATATTGTCTTGTGTTCCGCTGACTCGTCGCCAGTTCCTTTTTTGTTCTCATGTTTCAGGTCTTGCTTTTGGTTCATCATTGAAATAAATCTAAGTTTGTTGACGCTCCACAATGGGGTTCAGGTGTTTGTTGACAACCGACGTGACAGAGCGAACTAGCCAAGAATGAACCCCACGGAGCTTCCCTGGACCCAAGGACCCAGTAGGAAGCTGCCGTCCACGGATTGGGTGAGCAGTCTGTGGACCCTTGAAAGCGCTACGAAGCAGCTGACACGTGTAGTGGCGGAAATCAATGCCGTTAGGCAACGGGGAATGGCTTCCCGGGGCAGGCCCGGTGGCACTCCACGGTGCCTCCACTCTCGAGGCGTCTCTGGCCGCGCTCCGCTGGTTCCTTGGCCCGGAGGCGGTTCCCGGGGCAGGCCCGGCAGCACTCCATGGTGCCTCCACTCTCAAGGCGTCTCTGGCCGCGCTCCGCCAGTTCCTTGGCCCCGGGGCGGTCGCGGTGGGCTCCATTCCTGAGGTGGTCCCAGATGCACCTCTCCTCATCCCAGTTCCAGAGGTGGTCCCGGATACGCCTCTCCTCATCCCCGTTCCAGAGGTGGTCCCGGATGCGCCTCTCCTCGTCCCCGTTCCAGAGGTGGTGCTGGACGCGCCTCTCCTCGTTCCCGTTCCAGAGGGGTTCCCGGACGCCTTCAAAACCGCCCGGCAGAACCGGAGGCATCATGGGATCCAGCCCTACGGGGAACTCTCGCCAGGCCCCATTGGCAGAAGTCGTTATAGAGCTGAAGGTGGAACATCTGGGAGCTGTTCCTTGGGGGGGGTTCTGTCATGGGTTTAGTTTTTTGCTTTTTTCCGTTTTTTTGTGTGTTTGTTGACAACCGACGTGACAAATACTGGACTTCCTCCCTATCGATGGGCTACAGAAATTGAAAGAGGAGACTGGAACCAGGACCTAAGATTGTGGTGACCTCCTTGATTTTAAAAACCAGGACATCAAGTGGGAAGTGTGAACTTAAGATCTACTCTACTCTGGATAACTACAGAGATGTGATTGATATGGCCATTTTGTTTGCTGGTTCTATGCTGCATACAATGATAAACTGAACAAATACATTTATGTAATACAAGTAAAATGTTATAAATATAGTCATGAAATTTATTCAACATTTCTCATACTAAAAAAAAGCATTGTCCTAAAATACACAATTATTGATTTTTTTTCTCATTTTGTTCCTGTTCTATCCTTGAAGGTTTCCAAGCTCTCGTTGTCCACAGATTTATATATTCAGTTAAACATTCAGCCATGACATTGTTGTAATCTCCATGTAGCTCATAGAGTGCTCATAGAGTGCATAGTGCATTGTCTAGAGAAAAAAAAATCACTTCTTCCTGTAATGACTTCCACACCATTCTTTTTTTTTTTGTTTGTTTGTTTTTTTACAACTTCCATCTGAACAATGAATCGAAGACAGAAAGACCAGATTAAGATGCGTCTCACCAAGAGCAGGTTGGGCAGTTGAGCTGCCCAACCTGCATCTCTGGCATTTGCCTCAGTTAAGCCTTTGACAAAAAAAATGTAGGTCACAGTGGATGGGGTCATCACTGTGGCTCATGACTTATTCTTAATTTTTTATAGAAGAAACTTAACATTTTACTTCCACTTGGAACGTATTCACAAACTGCTGAAATGTTATAAATGTTGCAAAAGAGCATGATTGGTTAAAAATCCCACATACTGCAATAAGTGAACTGTGGTGTTGTGTTCACAGTGTGGCGATAGCTGGGTTGATGATTCAATTCAATTCAATTTTATTAATATAGCACCAATTAACAACAAAAGTCGTCTCGAGGCACTTCACACTGTAGGGTAAAGATGAAACAGTGTTACAAGGAAAATCCCAACAATCCAATGATCCCCTATGAGCA